>JAQIUQ010000543.1:0-79683 GCA_030378365.1 Hybognathus amarus
TAGTGATTTTGGCCAGACTGAATCAACCGTCCTCCAAGGACTCGGACCCCCCCCCCCCCCCCCACAGACACACACACACAAACACACACACATACACCGCCACACACATTCTTCCACTCACTGGAGTGAGATCATGTTACAAGACTGTGGAATGTGCTTTATGTCTCTGACCCAAGAGATGGACTTTTCTGTGTTAAAAGACATTTAACCAGATATATTTAATGTGTTCTATGTATGTGTGTTTTTCCCCAGGTCACCGTGAAATATCTTTGTTGGTTGCAGCATAAAACAGGAATTAGAAATAACTCCCTTAGGCATTGTAAACAGAAGTATATGTTCATTTAATGTAACATAATGCTCCTTGGTGTCTCTAGAATACGTATCAGATGAACGACCCGAATATGTACAGAGATGTAAAGTAAAGTGTGTTTTTAATATGTTTTACTGCCAAGGATGATCGAACTGTTTCAATAGTAGCCCTTATGTGAACACACCCCCTCCCACGAGGAGCGCGTGGTCTGAGAACAAAGCACCATAAAAGAATGTTTCCGCGTGCAGCCTCCATCTCCCTGATTGGCTCAAGCCCACAGGAAGGGGATGGATGTCCCCAAGAGGATAAAGGCAGTGCGCCAGCTCCGCCCTCTCTCTTCCGAAAACGTCTCATGCCAAGAAGCACGTAAAGGATCTCCTCACGGAGATCCGACCCCAACCGGGATCCTTTCTTTGATCGTCCAAAGTTTCGTCCTCTTCTCAAATGAACTACCAAGTTCGTTTCCCAGGAAAGGAAGTGGACTTTGCCGATCTATTTCCTCGGGTAACGTCACCTCAAAGACTTTTAAGCCTTTCAAACATTCGCGCCGAATGCCAACGAACGCCACGTGACTCCCCACGGAACAAAGAAGCCACGCGCACGCAACCGACCATGCACGCGCCAGGACAGGCAGTGCAAAAGCGCCGCGCTCCAGCGGAACGCGCTCACGCGCTCCAGCGGAACGCGCGCACACAGGAGAGCCTCTCCATTCATCGTGCGGCCCAACCGGGCCTGGCCACTAGTCCGTGACACACACAGACCAAACATGTTGTGCAAGTATAACGTTACCTTCTTTTAGAGCTTCTCAGAAGCATAAAGAAAGTGTTTTCATGGTGTTCAGAAAGATTAATTGACTGTTTGGTGACTGTAACTCCCTCTCTCTCTCACCCTCACTCTCTCTCTCTCTCTCTCTCTCTCTCTCTCTCTCCAACTCACTTATCGTCTAACGCCCTGCGTCGTCTTAGTTTGTGTTTAATGTTTGTATATACATGTATCATTGTAACGTAGTAAATGCTTACTTAGTTGCCTTATTGACTTTAATAAATTCAATATGACCATTTGTGATTGAATTACGGTCCTGCTCATGACAAGTCTCTGAAGTGAAAGATCGAACGCTGCATGCTCTATATAACTAAACATACCAAAAAGGTTATGTTTTGTGGAGTTGGAATGCTGAATTCTTCTGGCCAGAGAATTAAGTTTTCCCTGCTCTATAAATTACTTGAGCTAATTAATTTTACTTGTCTTGTAAGACGTGGTCTGTGCAATCTATTACAATTAATTTGTGGTTAATTGCAGAGATACACATGTATGCATATAAGTAAAGTTAACAGAAAGCCCTCATTGAGGGATTTATTAACATGTAAGACCGGGCTGATCCAAACCTGTATGAATAATTATTAATTGTGAATTATTAATTATGATATGCAAATTCCCCTCGATCAGACCCGCCCAGAGTCATTACAGAATGGTGGAGGATGAACGAGCACTTCAAACTTGTTTATGAGCAAATCAGTTTCAGTCCAAATGTGTATATTGTTATTTAATATTGTTATGTAATATTTAATATTACACGCGCACATCGGAGTGAACGCTTTGCGAACTCACGATATGACTGAGCTGGGCACGAAAGCCGCCTCAGCCAAGCATATTTAACAAGCTGCTAAATGTTCAAACGTTTTAGTCACTGTTAAATTGCTAAAAGTAAACTGCAGTTTCCTTAGTATTAAATTTGTTCTGACACAGATGGAAGAGAAACCTCTGTGCATAAACAACATTTTTAATAATTTTAACTCCTCTCTCAGGACGAAATTCTCCTGAGATTGTCGAAGACAAGATATGTTAGAACGATGTTCTTCTAGCATTCTTAAAAGGCCTTATATTATAATCGTTAGAAAAACGATGAGCTCCTGGTTGAAAAAAACATTGACTTAGCTACTCAATGTATAAAACCGCATATTATCATAAGTGCTATTGTGATGTATGTCTATTGGAGCAGGAAACAGATGAGTAATTCCTGTTTCCCTTTTGCACAATGCAGCGAAGAATCCTGCTAACGTGTTTTAAATAAATATAAAAAAAAAAATCCAAAACTGAAAACATTCTAATCATTAATACTAGTTTTGATAGATGTTATTTGGAGTTTTTGAAACAGATGGATAATTCCTGTTTCCCTTCTCGCACAGCGCAGCGAAAAAAAAAGAAAATCCTGCCAAACGTGTTTGTAAAATATAGTACCGAAAAGAAATCCGTCGAGATTTAAATTCCGCACTATTCGTGATCATGCAGAAAATAGGTGTGTAATTCGCTACACGTCCTCTGAAACAATCACATTTGAAAGCGGGCTGGCTGTAATACTACTGCCAAACACTAGGGTGCACCCCTGAGTGTTTTCCAGTATCAGATGACCCCAGCCCCGACTCGAACCCTCCACGAACGCAATAGCGCCCTCGTGTGGACACTAACAGCTAGGTCATTTCTTTCCTCAAAATTCTGTCAGGAACACCCTGCTTCCTTACTGAATTTCGAACTAGTTTCCCTAATTTTCAATGCATGTGCAATCTACAGCCTGTTTCATTAACATGATTTTCCTTGCCTTGACTGTGTGCACTTGTTTTGAATTTGGTTCAAACCACATTTGAACTTGAAATTCAGAATTAAGTCTTAACAGTTTCTGATGACCACTTGGGAGGAAAGCGCCCCCTTGTGGCCATCACCTAACCTCACTGTCCTGAATGGCTTTCTCTCTCCCAGTCGGTTTTGTTTTGGTTACAGTCACTGATCCCTCACCGTAATCGTGATTGTCATCAAATATAACACCAACCTGTAATTTTACTACACTTATTTAAATTTGGTTTGAAACAAAAACAAATTTCAAAGTTAATTTGAATTAAGTCTCTCATTTCCCATTGGGAAATTGCTTTATGGCTTTATTTCTATATTTCCATTTCAAATTATTTTTAATAATTTTGATCTGGTTTTATTACAACTGTATCCTTACTAATCTAAAGGTTACTTAACCCCTATGCATTTGCTCAATTTGAATTGTATTTAAATCAGTTTGAATGCACTTCAAATCAAGCTCTCTGTCAGCCAAATTGACCACTAGGAGGAAGAGACACACACCCTTAGTGGCCAAAACTCGCCACTACAGATTGCTTCCTCCTGTGCTCCTCCCGCTGCACTTAATGCTATCTCTTCCCTGTATGGAGGTTGGGTTATTCTGATAATTGACATTGTCACAATTCCCTTTGTGTTTATACCATAGACTTTAGTAAAGCCGTTGCCTTTGATTTTTCAACAAAAATAGACACTCAACTTGATGTAGATAGAGGAGCTTTAATTCAAATTGAGGCACACTTGTTCTTCATCCTGTTTTGTGTTTGTAGGTAGAAATCTCTCAAGTGCTGTGGTGATGTGACAGTCACCTTCGCTTGGGGTCCGGCTGGCTGGTTCGTCTGATCTGCGCCACCATCGCTGACTGAGCGCAGGTCTCGTACTTTCCTGTATCTTTCTGTTGATGCGGCCCGCAACACGACACCACCAATCTGGCACCGCCGGTTGTGTTCAAGGTCAAGTTGCTTGAAAGGGCGCACCTCGGTACAGATGCACGAAATGCCCGGGACACTGCTGTCAGGTGTTGGGGGGTGACAGAGGGACCAGCCACGAGGCTGACTCCAACCGGGATGACCTCATTTCACCCCAGGCAAACTAGAAAAAGGTATTAAAACCCATCCACTTAATATTGGCCACCGAATCTAGAGATTCCCTGATATTTGAAGTGGTTGGCTTCCTCCGCCTCTCCAAGCCACAAACTGCAGGCTTTAGTCTCACAAACTGCCTCTTTCACTTTTAACACTTCTTGTGTACTATTAATGCCATTTCATTACAGACCTCCCCATCTTTGATGGTTGCATGTTACTTCAAACTTTGCTAGCTTGCCATTGCTCTGTTCTGTTGTGCTCTGTTCCTTTCAGTTCACCTAGAGACAGAACCTCTCTGACACACCAAGGAAAGCTGAAGAATAGTTTGACAACCAAGTCGTTAGCATCAACAGGTGACCCCTAAGCTCAGCGCCCTGTCAAATCTTCATTCAGACCCATGATGACCTACCCAAATTGTCCCACCTAACGGTTTAACCTGTCTGCATCAGTTAACCAAAATTTTCATACACGGCCTAGCCGGTATTATAGCTCGTTAGACGTAGTCGAACTTGCATTGGTCTCTCTGTGTGTGTTGTGTTCATCTCGCCCACAGTAAAGCCAGTATGTTCCAGTCCCACAACCCGCGGGGCAACCTGGAGACATGGCCGAGATTCATGACATCTCCATCCCTGCCCAAAGCCACCGGTTACTCAGAGCCCCGAGCCAAGAGCAACTGGACGCAGACGTGTACAAGCTGATGGCACACAAACCAAGCCAAAGCTCCCACGAGCAGAAGCAGCTGGGCCAGACACGTCAACCTCGCCTACCAGCTCAGCGCACACGCACGCCTCCGCGAAAGGAGCCGCATCGCCCTGGAGCACAAGGTTGCACGCGCCGAGGATGACAACGACCCCCGAGCTACAGAAGGAAGTAAAAGACTTCAAACTGCCCTGTCTAAATCTTCTACACAGACTGAAGAGAATAGTCAGAGAAAAGAACCAAAGAGGAATTCAACGAGAAACTCGACAAAGTGAAGCCCCTTTGCAAAGAGCAGAGGCTGAACTAGAGAATTTAAAAGCCACGGCCTACGAAAGAAACTCTCAAGAGGCCCGTGTGACCATCCACAAGCTCGTTGCAGCAGAGCACAAGATCTAGAACATGAACTTGATCCACAGAGTTGCAATACTCTTATAGACTTCAGCATGACCGGAAAAGGGGAAACACACACCACAAGTCTCCCCTAACCAGTCTGCACATTTCAGCCAAGAACACAAGAGCTGAAAAAGGGGAGGTGGGAAAGCCCACCTTCCACCACATCTCTGACAATCTACAAGACATCGACTTTCCACCTGCTGTCTCCGACCGGTGTCTGACACGACACCGACACCCAGCAGAACAGACCCAGGAGGGCCTGTGCTTCCACCACCGGCTCGACGAGTTTGCTGTGGAACTTGCAGCGAACCTATAACTGAGGAGGACACCAGTTTCAGAAACCTCTCCTCCTATCCGTCAGTCACCATAGTTCTCCTGCCCCCACGCAAGGCCCACTCAACGATGCGTGAAGGCCCACTCAGTAAGAATTCCTAAAACCCCAAATTATCTTGAACTGCAACCCAGAAGACACTGCACGGAACGCAGTGCAAGACTCTGCTAAAAGGTCCTTGATCAACATCGGACGTAGAACTTTTGAATTGGAAAGTAGATGAAAATGGGTGTTCAAAGAGTTGCAAGACTCTGCGTTTGTAGAATTAGAATTTTACTAAGTTAAAGGAATCTTACATAGACATGTACGCCTCAACGGCCGACAGACTATGCACGACTCTTTTGAAACAAACAGTTTTTAGATGTTGTTTAGAACGGCACCGTTAAACATTTCACGACAGTGAAGAGTCACAGAAAACACCCACTCCATACTTTGCCTTGACGACAGAGTGTAGTAAAATCACCCGAGTTTAAATTACTGTTAATCAACAGGCGTGCACTTGACCATCGCGGTCCAACTAAAACACTACGTGCAATACGCATCTTGATAGCTGGCTTGCCTAAATGCAGATAAAACAAATAGCGGGAATTGACATCTCTACTTAAAAAAAAAAAAAATAATTTTTAGGCCTTAGACTCCCAACTGGTATCAGGAACTTCAGCATTAAAGCGTAAGTCTGTGTAACAGAAGAATCATCTCAGCAGCTTGTAATCTGTACCGATATCTTTTCCGCTTTGGAAATAAACAAAAAAAAAGAAATCCGAAAATCGCGGTATAAGTAAACCTGTTTCTGACGAAGACAGCTCAGGACAGAGTTATATGTATGTAAACCTGGGCGACGCTCCCCTTCTACAAAGTAAAGGCCTTAATTTTATTGTTAGATTGATGCAATTCACCTAAATTTTAGCTGCTTCTACAAGCAGAAAGCTACTAAACGATCAAAAGAAGTAACTCGCGGAAAAGTCAGCATTCATGCATGAGAGAGACGTAACTATATATGCTTAGGAAAGCTAATCTATTTTCCTTACTCTGTAAGCAAATAGAACAAGACAAGCTTTGACTTGCAGCAAATCTATTTCCTTACTCTGTAAACAAATAGAAGACTGAAGTAAAGAGTAGAGTTCCATGAGAAAATTAGCAAATGCCAAGACACATTTGCGTTTTACTTAATGCAACCAAGTTCTTGAAAATCATAAAGTATAGGTGCCTCCCTTTTAACCCGTTAAAACATGCACGATTCATGTAAAATACACAGACATTCTTCAGGTACTGTTGAATTGCTCTGACACCCTCTGGCTCCCATGACAACTTGTCACAGGAAATGCTAACTCTTAATGTCACTTTTGTAAACAAACCAGCCTGGGTGGCTGAGCTAGACCTCAGCCTCAGCATCAAGCTAACTTAGGCTAAGCTAAACTGACCCATCACTAAGCTAACTTAGGCTAAGCTAACCTCAGCTTAGCATCAAGCTGACTTGGGCTAAGCTAACCTAACATAGCTCCAATCCAATGCAGGCTAAGCTGAATAACCTCCACAGTTAGCAGTTAGCATTATTTTCTTGAACCCTTAATCACAGCTGTGTTCCACAGTGTCAAAGTATTCTAGAATACTTTCCTCAACACCACTTAGGGTTTCTAATTATTCACTTCCGTGTTTGCAATTCTTATTAGCCAAAGTTTACCCTCACAGGGTTAGGAATACTCCTTGCTAACCATTGAAGACTAACTTCACAGATGCCCTGTTAATTAAACTCAAGTTTAACTGCAAGTAAACTGCGTAACTAACAACAGAAGAATTTGTATAACCATCAGGAATTTTTCGTTCGGCATGTTGACTAAACCTTTGGAGGAACACACCCAATGTGGTCTTGAACACGCAACCGCTACAACCCACTATAGAGTGTTGATCAAAGCAAATCCAAAGTTTAGCCACTAATGCCACTGATTATTCTCGACTTCAGATCATTCCCATGTTTTGATCATTTTATTTCCTTTTGCTTTAATTTTGATTTTATTTTTCCTCGTTAATTATTTCATTCCTTTGACCTTGATAATAATAGCAAGCAGCTACTCCCTTGTCCATTAGGTCCTCTATATGATTTAATTCCTTTGCCTCTCTTGTCCGAGTGTGGTTCCATTTCCCATAGGGCCCAGAAAGGAAGCAGACACCCTTATTTGTTATTTTGGCTTAGTTCCAGCCAGTGCACTTGTTTTGTGACCCTCTAACACAAGTAATCTCAACAATTTACTAAAGGCACTACTAGAGTCCTGAGAATCGAACAATAAGCAGAATTTAAATAAGAAAGCTGTCCTTTCCCCTATTATCGTTCACACCATCGAGCTATAGTGAACCACCAGCTAAGTCAGAGAAATAATTTCATCATCAAGAACCACCTTACGTCATTTATTTCATCTCGGCTATGTCCTTCCCAGGAAATACCCTCGGAACCACACAAAACTTGGCCCCCTAACATTCACAGCTAAGATTAGGACACAAGAGACACTTTAGCTTTATGCTTAAAATACTAACGAACCTATTAAGCAGTAGTTCTGAACTTTTCAGGCCACGCATTAATCACTCACAACAAGTGTGCCAGAATGCCATAGAGCCCCTGCGTAACCTGACCTCAACCTCCCAAGGAACCACTGCCACAAACCACGGCATGGCTCCAAAAGGATTGGACCAAGCTAACCAGAAAAGCCCAACATGCAGACCAGACTGTCACTTGCAAACTGTCTAACCAACCTGACTGCATGAAACAGATTCTGCTCGATATGGATTACGTCCAGTCGTGAGGTGCACAGCTTCCTAGCTCGTCAAACAGAGACTGCCAAAATGGACTATCAGCTGTTGCAATAAGCTTTGATCGCTTAGCTCCCTGATCCAGAATCATACCAGAGGTTCTCACCGCCGTGGACATCAAGCAAGACCGACTTGAAACTCCACCGACTCCGACAAACCACCAGGTATGGAAAGGATGCCAATCTCAGAACTTTGTTTCTTCGAAGCTTGCATCCCACAGTGAGTTATTCCGTAAGCACCCTGGCCTGTCCCTGCTAGCATATCTACCATAGCTACGAGACCACAAGCTCACATTCACAGCAGAGACTTTGCTGCGAAAGACTGGGTAAACACCCTCAAACTAAGCCTGTCTCTGAGCACGACTCAGAGCTGCCTGTAGGAGGCACCCCACACTTTCACTGAGAGTAAACCGTTCCAAGTCTAACAGAGGGCAACACAACAGTCCTGGTGCTCATCGACCGCACCAGAGCAGAGCTCTGAGCCGCAACTCATCACCCAGAGACTCAAGCCCAACCAGCCCAGAGCGGTACCCCTTCTCAACACGCCACTGGTAAGCACAAATCTGAGCACACATCAGATAACAACAGTGCAGCCATGTGCACTGACAGCAAAAATCCTGAAGGTGCTGAAAGAGTTTCTGCACAAGATCTCACAAGAAAGACAAGCCAGACATGCTATGTCTCAGCGCAGAGACCCAAACAGACACCCAGAACACTGCTCGTCAGCATCACACCACAGAGCTCACTGCCACTTCACAAAGTGACAGCACCAAGCAGCCACCACAACTGACAGCTGCACAGCCTGAGCATGACAACACCGTGTCCCACACAACATCAGCCCAGACGCCAGGACTTCTGGGAAACCTAATCAAAAAGGGGGTGGCACAAACTCTGCCTAGCCACCTAGAGCAATGATTTGAGCCTTGAAGCCATGCTAGACACTAGCTCAAACATCACGCTACTGCCAGCCCAACTCTTTAAAAGACTCAAACAATCAGAGTGAACTATCAAATCCCAAACAGGTAAGCTGAAGGTGCAATCCTACAGCCAAAACGACATCTGGCTCAACACGGGTAGCTCTCATTCACCCAACAATTGGTCCCTATGTGCCGGATTTACCCAGTGTACCGATCACGAACGATCAGCGTACGCACGTCTGATTGGCCAAGATCTGTTAGATCGTTATGAGCCTTTAATAGACTTTAAACAACTGAATGTCTGAGCTCAAGTTCAAGTACCCTCCCCCTCCAGTCACACAGGTCAAAAGAACCTAACTGGCAGGTCACAGAGGTCACAAGAACTCCTGCAACCAGCCATAAAGGCACAGCCTCAGCACCAAAGGTAAACGTGAACTTGCTACCCTGCACCTTTCAGCTTACCAAAAACTGAGACTAACCAAATGAAGCTTTGAGACAACCACCTCTCAACCCCTCCAACCGCCCAAACCGGCCATCAACCACGACAACGGCAGCTCACCAAGCACATGCTGCTAGACGGCCCAACACTTGAAATTTATGTACCTCGTGACATCACTTCGCCACAGCTTGTGCTGCCACAGTACAAGAAAGGGGGATATACCAGCCAGTGTATGCCTGTCACGCACCATGTGGGCTGCACACCGCAGCACCAGGACATCTCGGCATCCTCAAAGGCATCAGGCTGTCCCAGCCAACAGCCGCTGAAATCTTTCCTCCCTTTTCTCTCTCTCTCTCTCCCCTGTCTCTGTTACAGGATGCTGCTGCTGTGGTCGTCTTCCTGTGCCTCCAGCCAACCAGAGGACAACTGCAGTCATCACCAGGTCCGACATCACACAGCATAGGGTCGACCACCACGCAAGCAGAGCTAAATGGACACCCACGCCGCTGCTGTCAGAACGCAGTCAAACACCGGCATGTCCAGCAACAAAACGAACTGAAATCCTTCAGCCAAAAGGTAACTCACAACAGAGTGCCTCCTCACAGACCATCAAGAAATTGAAAGGAGCTGTGACAGATCCACAACGCTCACGGCATTCTACTGAACCAGACAAGTGAACTCCAGCGAGACAACGGTTTACTGTCTGCCAGAATGACTTTGCTCAAAACTCAGCATCAAGCAGCCTTTGCTCCGAGACTCGAGCTACCCTGCTGCGACTGAGCCTGAGTCAAGTCCCATCCTTTACGAAACCCATGATTTCACCCTGATTCCAGAACTGGAATTATGAACTGTGAAAAACGGGGGTGCCCAGCCGAACTGAACTTGTTCTCAGCAACATAGCTCTCCTAGCTGTGTTTCAACTGAACACCTGCACCACTGCACCACTGCATCACCTGTTGTCCAATCCTGGACCGCAGCTGATTCTGCGCTGGGTACCTCTACGGTAATCAACCACGTCTTGACACTTGACTTTCACACTCCACAAGAGACTCAACAAACGCAAACCTCCACAGCCACCACTGGACCCTCAGGAAGAGGGTACCACACTGGAGACTGCGTCCAACCTCATCAAGCTGAGCCCGAACCTCAGCCTAGCCACCACCTGCTACCTGACTTTCATGATTCACCTGCCCTCCATCCATTGCGATGGGTGTCGTTCGATGGAAGTCCACGCCAGGACTTCATCTAACGAAAAGGGGGAGATGTAGTGATTTTGGCCAGACTGAATCAACCGTCCTCCAAGGACTCGGACCCCCCCCCCCCACAGACACACACACACAAACACACACACATACACCGCCACACACATTCTTCCACTCACTGGAGTGAGATCATGTTACAAGACTGTGGAATGTGCTTTATGTCTCTGACCCAAGAGATGGACTTTTCTGTGTTAAAAGACATTTAACCAGATATATTTAATGTGTTCTATGTATGTGTGTTTTTCCCCAGGTCACCGTGAAATATCTTTGTTGGTTGCAGCATAAAACAGGAATTAGAAATAACTCCCTTAGGCATTGTAAACAGAAGTATATGTTCATTTAATGTAACATAATGCTCCTTGGTGTCTCTAGAATACGTATCAGATGAACGACCCGAATATGTACAGAGATGTAAAGTAAAGTGTGTTTTTAATATGTTTTACTGCCAAGGATGATCGAACTGTTTCAATAGTAGCCCTTATGTGAACACACCCCCTCCCACGAGGAGCGCGTGGTCTGAGAACAAAGCACCATAAAAGAATGTTTCCCGCGTGCAGCCTCCATCTCCCTGATTGGCTCAAGCCCACAGGAAGGGGATGGATGTCCCCAAGAGGATAAAGGCAGTGCGCCAGCTCCGCCCTCTCTCTTCCGAAAACGTCTCATGCCAAGAAGCACGTAAAGGATCTCCTCACGGAGATCCGACCCCCAACCGGGATCCTTTCTTTGATCGGCCAAAGTTTCGTCCTCTTCTCAAATGAACTACCAAGTTCGTTTCCCAGGAAAGGAAGTGGACTTTGCCGATCTATTTCCTCGGGTAACGTCACCTCAAAGACTTTTAAGCCTTTCAAACATTCGCGCCGAATGCCAACGAACGCCACGTGACTCCCCACGGAACAAAGAAGCCACGCGCACGCAACCAACCATGCACGCGCCAGGACAGGCAGTGCAAAAGCGCCGCGCTCCACGGAACGCGCTCACGCGCTCCACGGAACGCGCGCACACAGGAGAGCCTCTCCATTCATCGTGCGGCCCAACCGGGCCTGGCCACGAGTCCGTGACACACACAGACCAAACATGTTGTGCAAGTATAACGTTACCTTCTTTTAGAGCTTCTCAGAAGCATAAAGAAAGTGTTTTCATGGTGTTCAGAAAGATTAATTGACTGTTTGGTGACTGTAACTCCCTCTCTCTCTCACCCTCACTCTCTCTCTCTCTCTCTCTCTCTCTCTCCAACTCACTTATCGTCTAACGCCCTGCGTCGTCTTAGTTTGTGTTTAATGTTTGTATATACATGTATCATTGTAACGTAGTAAATGCTTACTTAGTTGCCTTATTGACTTTAATAAATTCAATATGACCATTTGTGATTGAATTACGGTCCTGCTCATGACAAGTCTCTGAAGTGAAAGATCGAACGCTGCATGCTCTATATAACTAAACATACCAAAAAGGTTATGTTTTGTGGAGTTGGAATGCTGAATTCTTCTGGCCAGAGAATTAAGTTTTCCCTGCTCTATAAATTACTTGAGCTAATTAATTTTACTTGTCTTGTAAGACGTGGTCTGTGCAATCTATTACAATTAATTTGTGGTTAATTGCAGAGATACACATGTATGCATATAAGTAAAGTTAACAGAAAGCCCTCATTGAGGGATTTATTAACATGTAAGACCGGGCTGATCCAAACCTGTATGAATAATTATTAATTGTGAATTATTAATTATGATATGCAAATTCCCCTCGATCAGACCCGCCCAGAGTCATTACACAGTACACAATGAATTCAGTTTTGTAGCCTAACCACCTAACACCAAATAACAAGCTCCGTGTTTTGTTACTTTCGATAATAAGCAAGGTGTAATCTTTCAGATTCTGTCTATTTGATCACAAAATTCAAACAATAAATGGCGTTTTGGCGCTCTTTGATGTGACATGACAGATCGCTTACTAGGCTCCTCATTTCAAGCGGCAGCGCAGCGCGAGTAAACGCGATCATCTCTTCCTCAGTTACAGAAAGGACACCTGAAGGTATGTTGAAAGATACAGTATACTTACTGAAAGGCATCATAACTCGTGTAATCGCTCAATCAGTGTTTAAGCAGCGGAAAGATGTCAATGAAACAGCAAAGCTTTAGCTTGTCACTAGCATTATATTTACCTCAGCAGGCAAGTGATTCAGTGTCCACAACTTCCTATAAATGAACCTTTGCACTAAATAAATGCTCTATGTTAGCCTGTATATTATATTTTACTTAACCTGTTAATGATATCTTGATTCTATGTTTAAAATATCTTTCATGAAAATGACAACTGTGTAAATTATTAGAGTAAAAACACAAGTTAATGTAAAAACTGCCTTATGTTCAGTTTACATGTTTTCATACAATGTGTTGTGTGTTTATTATTATATTATATCTAAAAAATAAATGGCATCTGAATTTAGGTTAAAAGTCTACTACCTTTAATGTTATAGTAATGTGCAGCCTTCAATATAGTTCAAAGCATTAGCAGATTTTTTTTAATCCTTCATTAAACCACTGCTCAAGTAACTTTTTGGGCGGGTCCTGGTGCTGTTGCTATTTTCCCGACGGGATAAATGCCTTTTGTGCCTGGCGCAAATCTAAAAGGGGTTGGTCTGAAGTAGCTTCATTATTCATAGGTGTGGTTTGGGCGTAACGTGAAATAAACCAATCAGAGCGCTTTCCAACATATCCTTTAAGAGCAGAATGCGCATGTTGCATGACGGATTGTTATTATAACAGCGCACGGCGGGTTTACCAGGTGTGCGCCAGGAGCGTTCACAGCCGAGCAGACCGACGTTCTTGTCAGGGCAGTGAAAGACAGAGAAGTGACGTGGTATGGGGATGGGAGAAACCCGCGTCGGTTAAACATTAAATACGTATGTTTTTTACCACTATTAGGTAAACAGGTCTGATCCTTCAGTACTACAGTTAGCCTTAATAATGGGTAATAAGGTTTTTTTTTTCATCTTCATGTAAACCACAATGATTTCCTTCATGTGTTAATATCATTCCTTGTTATAATGTATGATTTGCAAAAATAAAAACTGCTGCATCTGTGTTGATGAGAGAATAAAAGTGTATATACGCGTGCTCTCGCTACATTATGGCCAAGCATGCGCGCTTAAACAATGCGCAACGCGCCTCTGACTTTAGACCAGTTTTTTTCTGGTCAGTGGCGCAATTGTTTTCTGGAAGTGTAAAATAGCACTAGGGAATGTTTGCATCGAAACATGCCTCCTTTTTGCGCCGATCCGCCCAGGGAGCGCAAGTTCATTCCTAGTTTACCGACATGCGTCTGTGGAGGAAAAAAGCCCGCATTGCGCGCGTGCAAAATAGGAATGAGACATGCGTTTGTGTATAAAGTAATTTGCGCTGGGTGCAAGATAGAGCCCTTAGTCTAGAAGTACAATAACCATCATGTTTACACACAACGCTACACTTCGATTTGTCTCAACATGGGGACAAGAGAGCTGTCAATCAATAAATAGGAAAACAAAGTAACTTTTATATTTTTTTGTAAATTTTAAAATGAATGTGTTACTAAAGTAATCCGATTACGTAATTAGTCACTTGTCATGAGTTACTCCCAACACTGATTGTGAACATACTCTGGGATGGCTGAACTTACTCATGGACTATGGATCCAGAATACCTTGTGTAAAGGAAGGTTTGGGTCAATCAATCGAGAATTCTCCTTCCTCCTCCTCCTTCCCTGAACTATAAACTTAGTTATAATAAATATTAAAGCAGTCAGCTGTCATTTAATCCAATAGGCCTATGTCACAAAAATGAATTGCCACTAAAACGCATTACCACGACAGTGGGGCTCGACAGCCTTAGTCAAACGGGTCGGCGTGTATGGTTGGGTTGCGGAGAGTTTGTGTTTTTTTTTTTACACCTACTACCGTGTAATGAAAATCATTATGAACATCAGCTATGCTAATTATTTCCCATCTGCCTTTCTGCTGCGTCCCGAGAAAAATGGCATTCGTCAGCTCCAGTTTTGTATCCAGCCTCTCACGCAGACTTCAGATACCCCAACGCCTGTGATGAGAAGACCAACGCCTATGAAGAGACGACTCAACACCTGTCAGGAGACGACTCAACGCCTGTGAAGAGACGACTCAATGCCGTCAATATGTTATGCTCTTAATATTACATGATTAACTAAATGTATTTTTTCCATGTACTTTTCTGAAATGCACTTACTGTAAAGCTGCTTTGAAACAATATGTATGTTAGTCAGAGGAGAACTGGCCCCCGACTGAGGTTTTTTTTCTCCATCCAATCACCTGATGGATTTTTGGTTCCTTGCCACTCTTGCCTTGCTTTTGGCTTGCTTAGTTGGGGACATTTAATATTCAACAATACTATTGATCTGTGTTGTATTACTTTCATATTATCACTGTGAAGCTGCTTTGATACAATCTGTATTGTAAAAAGCGCTATATAAATAAATGTGACTTGACTTGACTGGCGCTCCTTTTTCCTGTCATCGCCATTCATTTGGCAATCATTCTCGGGGTTCTACCCTACACAATGTTCGTCCAATAACATGTGTGTCCTCTTCAGAGCCGGACAGTATTGGAGCACATTTACTTGAGTACAGTACTTAAGTACAACTTTGAGGGATCTGTACTCTACTCGAGATATCATTTTTGGGGAGTACTCATGACTTTACTCAAGTACATTTGAGAGGGAAATATTGTACTCTTTACTCCACTACATTTCTATTCATAACCGTGAGTAAAATGTAACTACTTGAAAAAATGGAAATAAGAAAAATCTCAGGAAACCGTCAATTTGTTGTTGCGCTCTCAAAAGTGATTGGATTGTGCAGGCGCCACTGATTGGGACAGCCTATCAGCAGTCACCTTCAGCTTTCCGCCAAAGTCAACTCCATGGTCAGATTTAGATGAAGACGCAGCAGGTCTATCCCGGGAATGTGCCGACCAGTGGCCCCACCTCGCCAGACTATTTCAATTTTCTGAATATTCTGAAATTTTCTTAAATGTTAAAGGTGCAATGTGTAAAAAAGTAGAGTTTTTAATAACAGAAATACAATATGAGATCCATAACTATGTTTTCAGTGGTGTATAAAGAACTTAATAAACCGTAATGTTTTTATTACCTTTTTCTCTTGTGAGTGGTGTAAAATATGTAGTTGGGATTGTTTCATGTAACTCAGTTCTCCCTCGCTGTGTTATGTGGGGATAAATGTGCTGTTACGTTTGTGAGACAGCTGATTAGAACTCATGTCGACCGTAAAACAGTATATGTAACAGAGGCCAGCTAGTAGTTGCTGTGCGAGTGAACCTCACTCCCCTAATCTCAATAGGTGCTCTAGCGACAGACGCTAGCGGCTGCAGTCTTTAGCCTCCTTGTTAGAGCGCCTGACTCTCATGCCGGAGACCCAGGTTCGAGGCCCGCTCGGAGCGGGTCGAGTAGGACCCAGGTGGAGGGGTTAAATTGGTGCCGTGACCCGGATGAGAGTGAGGTTAAGGGGAGTGAGTGCAACAGAGGCCAGCTAGTAGTTGCTGTGCGAGTAAACCTCACTCCCCTGATCTCAATAGGTGCTCTAGCGACAGATGTTGCTAAAAATCCCACACTGCACCTTTAAGTAAAGCAACATGGTAAAAAAGATAAATATGACTTGATTTTACTTTAAATTCATTTTACATTCTCCAAGTTATTGACATTAACATTTTTCATAAGTCCATGTAAGACGTTTCTGTTCATAAATGGAAGCACTGTGGCAGTGGTAGAAAATGCACTCTTAAATGCACTCTTGTACTCTTGATACTCAAGTACTTTTAAAAACACGTACTTCAGTACTTTTACTCAAGTAGACATCTGACTGTAGTACTTTTACTTGTACTTGAGTAAAATTTAGCAAGGGGTATCTGTACTTTTACTCAAGTAATAAAGCTGTGTACTCTGTCCGCCTCTGGTCCTCTTTGCCTGTCAACTCGACTTTCACTCTGTATGGCACTGATCAACACCAGATCGCTCAGCAACAAAACTTTTGTTCTAAACGATGTCATCACCACTAACAGTCTGGATTTGTTCTTTCTCATGATGTTAGTGCATTTTCTGAAATCCTTCCCTCCTGGCTTTTTGTTTCTGAACACTCCACGGCAAACGGGTAGGGGGATAGCTACTATATACAGACAGTCCCTGAAGTGCGGTCAACTGTCCACTAGAGGGTACTCCAGCTTTGAGTTTCAGATGTTTGTACTTACTCTACCTAATCCAATTTGCTGTGCAGTAATCTACCGGCCCCCAAAACTAAGTGGAAATTTTTTAACTGATTTCTCAGATTTTTTGTCTGATTTTTTTTGGCAAAATTTGACAATATTTTAATTTGTGGTGATTTCAACATTCATGTTTGTTGTCCCTCTGATAATCTGCTAATGATTTTAAAGCTATTTTAGACTCATTAGACCTAGCCCAGTCCATATCCTGTCCTACCCATAGGCTAGGTCACACTCTTGACCTGATTATCTCACATGGGGTGACAGTGTCTTCCTGTGAGGTTTTGGATTTTCTCCCCTCCACCCATATCCACTGCCCCCCACCTTTTCTGCTTCTATCATAACCTCCACTGTTGAAGTGGCCCCGCTTCTATCTCCAGAAGTTTCTCCTCTCCTCATTCGACACCACCTGCTCCCGGATTATGGACTCAAATGTCAAAAAGTCTGCAAATGGCTCTTTGGACCCTTGGCTGAGTGAGGCGACATGGACCCTCAGGCGCCAGTGCAGGCAGGCTGAGCGGAAATGGAGAAGAGACAGGGTGCACGTATCATTGGAGGTATTTAGAGACTGCCTTGTCACCTATCAGAGAGCCGTGAAGGAAGCTAAAAAAAGTCAGTACCTCTCTAAGCTCATTTATAACAATAGCCACCGTCCCGGTATTTTATTCAGTACTATAAACTCTGTTATAAATCCAGCCCCTGTTGTATTGAATGATGCTTCAGTTAACACATGCAATGTATTTAAAAAATACTTAATTGATAAGGTCCAGTCTGTTCGGCAAACTATCATACCAGCCCCTGTTGTCATTACTCCCTCCCAGGCGACGCAATGTGTGCTGGAGAATTTCAAACTGGTTTCTGCTGTTGATATTAAAAAAGCTGTTCATGACTTGAAGCCAACCTCCTGCCCTCTAGTTCCTGCTAGGATTCTGAAAGAAGCCATCGACATTGTATGCCCTTTCATGGTCTCCTTCATGAATAGCTGTTTTAGCCTGGGCATTGTTCCCAATCCTCTCAAGCACGCCATTGTTAGACCACTTCTTAAGAAACCAAACCTTGTCTAATTTCCGCCCCATATCCCATCTGTCATTTTTGGCTAAGCTTTATGGAAAAGCTTGTCTTCTCCCAGCTTCAGTCATACCTCGATCTGCATGGTATGGGGGACAAATTTCAATCTGGCTTTAAGTCTAGACATAGTACAGAGTCAGCCTTACTGAGGGTTCAT
This sequence comes from Hybognathus amarus, assembly GCA_030378365.1. Classification (NCBI taxonomy): domain Eukaryota; kingdom Metazoa; phylum Chordata; class Actinopteri; order Cypriniformes; family Leuciscidae; genus Hybognathus; species Hybognathus amarus. The sequence continues at coordinate 18,359 of JAQIUQ010000543.1, forward strand.
AATTACATTCTTAGAGCCATGGATAACAAAAACTCAGTGGTTATGGTGCTGCTTGACCTTACCACTGGTTTTGACACCTGTCGACCATGCAATACTCATAGACCGGCTCCAACATGTTGTGGGTCTACAGGGCACCGTGCTAAAATGGTTCTCATCATATCTCACCAACAGAACTTTCGCAGTAATGCTTGATGACTTCTCCTCTTCAGCTGCCCCTTTATCATCTGGTGTGCCCCAGGGCTCTATTCTTGGTCCTTTACTGTCTTTACTCTCTTTATATGCTGCCATTAGGTAACTCATTTCTAAACATAACATTCAGTTTAGTTTCTATGCTGACGACCTTCAAGTCTACCTTCCTGTAGTTTTGAATAATCATTCAGCATTAGATCCTATCCATAACTGCATCCAGGACATTAAACGGTTGCTCTCTCAAAACTTTCTTCATTTGAATGAATGTAAGACTGAGTATATATTGTTTACCCAGGACTCACCTTGCAGCTCTCTTAGTTTTGGCCCTCTCACGCCCCAGTTTGCATCCACTGTTCGTAACCTGGGTGTTGCTCCCGACAATAGATTGCATTTTGACAAACAGATTGGTGCAGTCGTTAAGATTAGCCCTTTCCAGCTTAGGCTCCTCCGTAAGGTGAAATCATTCCTGTCCCATGCTGATCTAGAAAGAGCCATTCATGCATTTATCAGCTCAAGGCTAGATTACTCTAATGCCCTCTAGACTGGGCTTAACCAATCTCTTCTCAACCGTCTTCAGATGGTTCAAAAACGCAGCAGCCCGTCTCCTTACAAATACCCATAAACATACTCATATCACCCCGTCCTCTGTTCACTTCATTTGGCTCCCGGGTACGTTTTAGGGTGGATTATTAAAGTTCTGATGTTTGTTTTTAAGGTCATTAATGGTCTGGCCTCAGCATACTTAAATCACAGTTGAAAACGTTTCTTTTCAGGAAGGCTTTCAACACGTAATCATTTGCTTTGTTTTTAGTGGTTGTGTTAGTTATTTTGTTGTAACTGCTTTGATTAGCTTTAACTTGCAATTTTTATATACTGTTGTCTTTTTATGTGTTTTATGGAAAGCGCTTTGTGTACCATTCTGGGTGTTGTAATGGCGCTATATAAATAAAAACTGAATTGAATTGACTTGACTTTTTACAATGGAGTCTGATAGATACCACTGGACCAAACTCTCAGCAACCTGAAGTCACATATGAAGTCTGAAGTCTGGTCATTCCTAGGATATCTAAGTCCACTAAAGGAGGGAGGGCGTTCTCGCATTTAGCTCCAAAACTCTGGAATAGCCTTCCTGATACGGTACGAGGCTCTGACTCGCTGACACAGTTTAAAACTAGACTAAAGACGGATCTCTTCAGTCAAGCATTCACATAATGCTTACCTTTTAGTCCTCTGTTATGCCATACAGAACCGTTCGCAGCTGAAACTGCTTAAACACACCAGTGGGGCTCGACAGCCTTTTTAGACAAACGGGTCGACACGTTCGGCACGTATGGTTGGCTTGCGGAGAGTTTGTGAGATAGTGATTTTCTAACACCGACTCTTGTATAATGGAAATCATTCTGAACATCAGCTATGCTAATTATTTTCCATCTGCCTTTCTGCTGTTATCTCGGGACGTTTGTCCCGAGAGAATGACGTTCGTCAGGTCCAGTTTGTATCCAGCCTCTCACGGGGATCTCAGATGCCCAACGCCTGTGAAGAGACGACTCGACGCTGGCGATATGTTATGGCTCCGTATTATATATAAACAATATTTATATTTAATATTTATATAAAAACAATATGAATGTAAGCCAGAGGAGAACTGGCCCCGACTGAGCCTGGGTTCTCCCAAGGTTTTTTCTCCATCCAATCTGATGGAGTTTTGGTTCCTTGCCACTGTCGCCTTGCTTTGCCTTGCTTTTGGCTTGCTTAGTTGGGTTTATTTAACATTTAACAATATTATTTATCTGTGTTGTACTACTGTCATGTTATCACTGTGAAGCTGCTTTGATACAATCTGTATTGTGAAAAGCGCTATATAAATAAATGTGACTTGACTTGACATATGACGATGTGGTTCAGATGGAAAATGTAAACTCTCAAGTGGGAAGGCGTGAAAGCTGAGGTATGTTTGTCTACGTCCTGATGCAGAGCAACCCGGTACACTACAACAACAGCCACGGGTAGCTCTAGCCATTCACCAGTAAGGTAAACGTTTCTATGGTAACAGTGAGTTGGATCAATCAGCAGACGCTTAGGATTGTGGGTAGTGTAGTTTTTTTCCATAAGATCGTGGATAAAACATGTTTTTCTTTAAACAAGTTTGATTTCATACAAATTTATAGCTTCTACAGGAGCAAAAACCTTCGTTTCACAACCTCATAGCTTGTGGTCAGCACCCATGTATTTGAAAGGGAGCCTGAGTTACATTATGTCTTGCTCTCGTTTTCCTCCCTTTCCTTAGTATGGGTAAGGATGTATGCTCCTGCTTGGATGAGTAGAAATTACAGAAGGGAGGTGCTAATTTATGAGGTTTTTCACAGTCTGATTCACAGCCTAGTGAGGCAGGCAGTCGCTTAGGATGGCATATGGGTTTTTTTCCCAGAGTGTCAATACCAAGACACACCGTCAGAGTTCCACTTTGAAAGGGAATGTCTTAGATTGCATATGCAACCCAGTTCCCTGAGAAGGGGAACAAGATGCCTAGTTGCCATACCTTGGCCCTGCCAATGCGTCTCCTTCAGACAAAATGATTGATGATGAGTAACTCAGGTGCCCTTTTTATACTCACGGGTTCTTCATCATAATGCCATCTATCTGTCTAAAAAGAGCCTTTAACAATGTTATAGTAAAAATAAACATAGACTCACCAAATCATGTGAACCAGGGTTCCTGGTACATATACAAATCATGTAAACTGTGCTTAAGTACAGAGATAATTCTAATGCTGAAATGGGTAAAACTATATTTTGCAGTTATTACATGTCTGAAGTTAGTTTAATACTGCTTTTAATAAATGTATAGTATATATATATATATATATATATATATATATATATATATATATATATATATATATATATATATATATATATATATATATATATATATATCAGTCAAAATGCATTACAATGATCGGATAAATCCAATTCCATAGCCAAGGCTGCGCACAATCTGCAAACGCTTCTCAGCACACCCTTTTTTCTTTCACAGAAAGACAATGGTTGTTATGATTGTTCTCATTTATTTTTTATAGTCGATTTCCTCCTCTTTAGGCTGTTTCCTCTGGCAATCACTAGCTGAGGTGAAAGGTCAGCTGCCAGCCATAGCCAGGTCAATTTATTGACCACAGTAAGGTGAATATTCCCAATATCTGGTTATTAACTCCACTGCTCTGAAAGGAATTATATACAGCCACAGGGTACAAGTATAATGGATTGGGGGTGAGCGCTGCAGTTGCGAACCTTTGTGATGGATGTGGTGAGTGAATGAAGTTTGTCATTGACTGATCAAAGCTAATAAACATCAACACATCAGTTAGAGGGAAAGAAATTAGCCATAGAGTTACAAAACATTCATTACTCTGTGACTGAGGGAAAATCGGGAGCTTGGAATCATAATGAGATTAGCGAGAGACAGTTAACCTTTAAAATGTATTTCATTGTACAATACAATGCTTTCCTATATATTTAAAATGCCTGTTTATGATATGCAATCATTTTCCTTAATGATCACATCCATTATCCCCTGGTGTGCCCACCAGTGAACCTTCAGAGATTTTGGATGAAAATAGATGCAAGTTTGCACAAAAAATTAAAACACTTCACATCAATACAAGAAAAAAACTTCTTTGTAATCCACTGTGGTGAAAGAAGCTGGATGTGTTTATTCTGAGTGTCTGATGTGAAACCATAAGACATGTCATTTTATTTTGCAGAGGCGGTGGTGCTCATGGGAAATGGCAGCTGCAGTGCCAGAGGCCTCTCCCCAGAACAGCATGCATCTTGTGTGTAAAGCTTACCAGAATATTACTTGAAAAATCCATGCAAGGAAAGGATTTTGTTAAGTATCCATAACTTTATTCAACGACATGACCTTGTAAGCAGTGTTTGGAAATCTAATTATTTGAAGGTTGGAAGGTTCACAGATTATAAGGATTGATATGAAATCCATTCAAAAGCAATCACATAGCCAAGATTTCTGCATCCAAAATGTGATCTTTACTAAATCACAATATTGTAATGAATATTTGAATATATTAGTGTTTCCTCAACTTTTATGATACCAGATTGCAAGGTTTTTTTTTTCTTCTTTTTGATATGGTCATGTTAAAACTTTTTTACTCTTCTTATTTTTGCTACTTGACAAATTCCTTGTATCACAATGTTTAAATGTTTTCTCTTGTCCAAGACTGTAAGTCTTGGTGTATTAACAATTAATTAATTTTGATGTCAGAAAAAAAAAATGAAAATCAAGGTAAATATCACAGAACAGTTTAATTGTGAAGCTTTTCTACATTTTGCAAATTGTGTAAAATATTGTTTAATTTAGACAAATTAAATAATTAATACATTGTGAATCCAGCCTTCGGAGGATGCATTCCAAGGTAAGAAGGAATCAAAGCACGTCCTAGACCAATGCAGTGGCGCAAAAAGTGGGTATGCGCTATATGCGGCGCATAGGGGCGCAGCACAATGGGGGGCGCCAAAGCGATGGTAAAAAAAAATAGAAAATAAATATATATATATATATATATATATATATATATATATATATATATATATATATCGTATTTCTATATGTAGCTGCTGCTGTGCGTTTCTAAATCATTTCTGCATTCCTTCAATGTTATATAAAATTTTAGAGGACTAACAGCCAGGCTAGAGTACGAGTAGGCGCCCTTATGGAGAAGGGGGGCGGGTAATATCGCGAGCGGGCGGGGGCGCCGTGAGCGCTGAGCAGCAGGTACGGGTAGTGAGTTGTCGTCGAAAAAGATGGATAAAACAAAATGCTGTGGGGCTAAAAATAGAAAAAGAAAGAGAGAAAAGGAGATGGCATGTCAATTGATGCGACAGCAGCTAAATAAGTGCATGCTGAAAGCCGACAGGTAGGATTTAAGTGTGACATCCAGGCTTGTAGGCTATCTATAAATCTCTGTGGCCATCGGGACCAACGTTACCGGGAGATTCCCGGTGGGCTGACGACGTGCTTTTCGGCCAATACATCTCATCCTTTTTTTATTTATTTATCTTAACGGCCCACAAAACTCGTACATCGGCGGCCCATTTGTTTGTTGTTTGTTTTTTGCTTAATCGGCGGCGCTGGGTTAGTGCCGGTGTAATGCATTGGTCAAAAAAAGTCAGCTTTAGTTTTTTTTTCTGACACACTGGCCATGAAACATGTCTTTATGCACTTATATCTTTCAAGTATAGAAATTAGTGCAAGACTAATTATGAAAGTTTCCTTTATTTTTCTGTGCATTTGTTTTACAATAGCCTTTATGGCTATTACTATCATGGGATTAATATTATAACTATTATGTAGTAGTAGTGTAATGTAGACAGACAATAACTAAAAGAGTTTCAAATTTTTCTTTGTTTAATTTGCACCCTGAATATGGGTTGGAACTTTTAATTTTGAACTCTCAAAGTGCACCAGACTGCTGAATTTAACATTACAGAACACAAAATTTTCTTACGGGGGAGCATGCCCCCGAACCCCCCTAGTAGAAACAGAAGTCAACCTACCACAGTTTTACCTAAAATCCTGTGAGAAACACTTCTATTGCTGTTCCAATGGAGCTTATAGTTTTCTTAGGGGGGTTCATCAAGGTGGAGTATAGCTATAGTGTAATTGTATTAAATAACAACAATTTTGCACTTATTTAATCTGTTAGCTCTCATTTGTTCCTACTCACTTATTACACGGCACACTTACATTTTAGTTTTGTAATGGGGGGGGGGGGGTGCTAAAATTGTTGCTGCATACCCCTCTGAAACTGGGTAGTTGCGCCCCTGGACCAATGTTGGCTTCTCTTCCTGTCTTCTGAGATACTGTCACGTTTTGAGTTTATTTATTCATGTCTAGAGTTTGTGTTTGATTCTTTTTCTGTTCTCTTCATGTCTGTGCTTCCTAGATAATCTTCGTATCTGTTAATTGGTTTAGGCTTTGTCCACACTAATACGTTTCGTTTGAAAAAAAAAAAAAAAAAACTTTTTTCTTTTTCTCTCCATTTTGGCCTTGAGTCCACACTGAGACGATGTTTTTATTACTGAAAACTGAGCTTTTTGAAAATGCTCTCCAAAGTGGATTTTAAAAATTTAAAAACGCTGTTTTTGCATTGTAGTGTGGACTGCCGAAACTGAGGTATTTAAAAACAATGACCAATAGATATTCATGTTAATGCGGAACAATTAGTTCATGCATTCATGACAACAAGGCTATATTATTGTAATGCACAACTGGGTGGTTGGCCTGCATGCTTAATAAACAAACTTCAGCTAGTTCAAAACGTCAGCAGCTCGAGTTCTTACCAGAACCAGGAAGTATGACCATATTAATGTTCTGTCAACACTGCATTGGCTGCCTATTAAACATTGTATTAATTTTAAAATATTGCTGATTACTTACAAAGCCCTAAATGGTTTAGCTCCACAGTACTTGAGCGAGCTCTTAACGCATTATACTCCTTCAAGTCTATTGCGATCTTGGAATTCCGGCCAGTTGATAAAACCTAGAATATCAAAATCGACTGCAGGCGGGTAGATCCTTTTCCTATTTAGCACCAAAACTCTGAAACAATCTTCCTAACATTGTCCGGGAAGCAGACACAATCTGTCATTTCAAATCTAGACCAAAAACACATCTCTTTGGCATACAGTAACACACAATAGACTTCCTTGATTAAAAATTAGGCTGCATAGTTTACGTAAATAATCCGGAACTGGGAACACGTCCTGTAAATCCTGATGTACTTGGTACATCATAAGAAGGATGGCGCCTACACTAATATTTGTCTCTCTGTTTGTCCGAGGAACCCTTTATGGTGGACCTGTGTCAGACCCATCCCAACTCATCCTTAAGTCCCGGCCTCATTGACACTGATCCTCAACAACTCGCTCCATACCGGCGGGATTACTTCAATTTCCAAATATGACTTGTAATGCTGCCCGAATCACACACTGTTCCTTCGTTGGTCAGAGGGAGTACTGGCCCCCGACTGAGCCTGGGTTCTCCCAAGGTTTTTCTCTCCATTCTGTCACCTGATGGAGTTTTGGTTCCTTGCCAGTGTTGCCTTGGCTTTTGGCTTGTAGTTGGGGACATTTAATATTCAACAATATTATTGATCTGTGTTGTATTATTTTCATGTTATCACTGTGAAGCTCCTTAGATACAATCCATATTGTAAAAAGAACTATATAAAGAAAGGTGACTTGACTTGACATGTTTATAATGGTATAGTGCCTGTTATGGGCTATTCACTTTCATGCAGTTGCTAAAGATATGTTACAAATTTGCACACACTTCATATCCTAGTCCTGCAGTCTATTCACTTGCATTTGCTGTCCTGCATCAATACATGAGATCAGTTGCGTTTTAGGCCAAACATATAGTGAGTGAGTGTGACCTGGTTGGCAAACATATATTGGTGACTGAGTTGGACGCATCAGTGAATGGTAAGATATCCCAGACAGCAAGCCAACATTGAATAAACATTGTTTTTCCATCTGAATCATCATTATGGTTGATGTTGAAATTTCAATGTAAAATAAATGTTGAATCACCATTAACATATCGATTAAAACCTGATGTTATTAACGTTGATGGCAACAATATTGGAACAACATTGATCTATAGTTATCTTTATGATTGATTAAGCATTGATATTTGGTTTACCGGGCAATCGCTGAATGTGTTGAAAAGTCATTGATTTATAGTTGACCGGAAACGACGCTGTTGTTGAAGAGTCATCGGCATATAGTTGACCGGGAAATATGATTGAAAATGCATCGATATATAGTTGACAGGGAAATATGGTTGAAAAACCGTCGATTTTTGGTTGACCGGGAGATCAAAACCAACGTACTGGCACCGGACACAGCTCATTTCTGGACCTTGGCACAAGCGTACAGGTAAGCTTGCTTAATGTTCGATATGAATGCATTGTACCAAATCAAATACTGAGGTTGATCGTTAACATGATGGTTAATGAAGTAACCGACGCAGTGCTGCAGTCACTGAAATAGATATTTGTTTTACCAATGTGTCAAAATCTGCCAAAAGTACTTGATCTCTTCTAGCTTATAAAGTTAGCAAAACCTCATTGGTCCAGTCTATTTTTGTGACAGCTAGCTCAAAATACATTCCTGTACCCATTGCAGTGTCGTGAAATCTATTAACACAGCACCGCTATTTCTTCTGACCGCCGGAGAACACCGCGCGGAACTCAACGCTATGCATAGCGCTCTCATTTAGCTCTAGCTAGCTAGCTAGCAGCAGTGACCACGGCGGGCCAGAATTACACAAAACACATGGTTTACCTTTACTTTATTCAATGCAGAACTGTCTCGAGTTGTAACGTGAACTGGAAATGCAGATTCAGGCCATCTCGTAATAGCCTACAAATCCAAAATATGAATAATCCTCGAGCAGGGCTGCGATGTGCGATACAGTTTTGTAACTCCATTGTGTTTTCAGAAATGATAACAGTCGTATTATACTAGTGCTTATGCGATATCACGTTTTTTGATGATCTTCTGTACCTTTTCTGAGCACGGGGAAGCGCAGCGCGCACCATGCGCGCACTGCTACAGCGCCTGGGGGGCAATTAAATTGCTTTGAAATAAATTTAATTGCTTTGAAGCAATTAAAATGCCTCGTTAATTTTAAAGACATAGTCTTATTATTAGCCTGCTTTTGCGGTGAGATTTATGTATATTCCTCCATGCACCCAGTATTTAAGCAGAAATATACTTGAAGACCCCCTCCGATGAAAAAAATTTTTTCTAGGTGTTCACATGTTCTTGTGTAATTTTTCTAATGTTAGAGGGCGTTTCTTGAGAAAAATAAGCTGAAAGTTGCATTTCTGAGTATTTCTACATTCAATGGCTGGGAGATTGGGTTGACCATTTGAAGAGTTTGGTTTCAAAAGGCTATACCCACCATTTTCATTAATTTTCATTAAAAAAATTACATTTTGTTTCGCAAGTAACTTCAGTAGAACTGCAATTGGGTATTGTTATTTATCTTTACTCAATCAAAACTACAAAAAAGCAATTTGATTGACATTACCTGAACTACAGAATTAAATAACATGACTTTTTTAATGTTTTTAAAAGTGGAGATATAGCATTTTGGAACCAAACAAAATAAAGGAATGCAAAGTTTTGCACTCAACCCAAAACTATTTGTTATTCCTGTCAATAGATGTAACCTTGCAGAATCTGCTCACCACTGTCACAGAGTTGACGAAGGAGGTGAGGGACCTGCGGCAGGACTTCCGAGAGTTCCGCCAGTCCTGCAGGTGTGGCCAAAGTGCTGGGGTGGTGGGCTTGACTCGAAGAGCCACTGAAACTGCCTCTGCACAGCATGGAGGAGCTGGAGAGCGCAGATGTGATACTCCAGTCCCAGGAGACTAGGAAGGCAATGGTAATTATTTAATGATTAAATAGTGGTCACATCATTCTTCTGATTGACCTTCACTGATCTGCCCAATTTTGTTAAACTGTTTAACAAATCTGCTAAACTATCTGTGTTTAAGCTCTATCCCAGACGAGGATAGAAACAAATATCACTTTAAAATGTCCCAGTCAACAATGTCTAATATTTTAGCACATCTTTATCAATCTCAGTTAAATTCAGACTTGACAATTGACAAACCTACATAGAGCAACATTACATTATCTTTGAAAAAGAGCTTTTTTTAAATTGTTTAGTTTTTAAACTGAAAACGGTTACTTTTTTATTTTGATAGGTGGCACGCTTCACCGTTATTGGGGGGACCACCCTGGAGATCAGGGTCCGGCGCATGCTGGCATACAGCATGACCAATGAGCTGGCCTCAGGCCTAAACTGGGCAGCAAGAGAAAATAAGGATGTGGGCAAACAGAAGCGGTCCTTTAAAGAAATGGCTCTCTGCAAATGCATGTTTGGTGAGTCATTCTGCTTAAGTATGAATGCAGTGCTTTCAGTAAAACAGTATGCCCTCAATTGAGTAAATAAACTTCACACATTATTTTTTCCATTTTGTCTATATTTGACAAGTAGCCTAGTTTGACTGAACACCGATGTGCGTTGAACCTTGAAACGAAAATCAGGAATGAGTGAAGCTTGCTCCTATTCGGCCAATTCGCTAGTAGTTCGTCCATAGACTGTAAAGGAGTTTGTCTGAAGAAAGGCCGAATCACATCTGGCAGGCAGATGTCTGAGCTATAGCAAGCCGTTTTAACTTTTATTCATTTCCAGGATATGAATTGTTGATATCAACAATTCAATTTTCACTAGTTAAAATTATAATTATTGATATCAGGAATAATATTTCTACTAGTAACAATGGCAATTTTTGATATCAGGAATTACATTTTCACTAGTAACAATGCTAATTCTTGATATCAACATTTACATTTTCACTAGTTAAAATTATAATTCATGATATCAACAATTGAATTGCAACTAGTAAAAACTATAATTCTTGATATCTGTAATTGTATTTTCATTAGTGAAATGTCACCATAGGCTGCCATTCAAAATCAATTCTTGATATCAAGAATTTATTTCTTACTAGTTGAAATTCCAATTTCACAAATCAGAAATACAATTCTTACTAGTAAAAAACTTTATTTTTGATATCAATAATTAAATTGTCACTAGTTGAAATGTCTATTCTTGATATCAACAATTGAATTGCTACTAGTAACAATGTTCATTTTTGATATCAATAATTCAATTTTCACTAGTGACAATGTTCATTTCTGATATCATGAATGTGATTGTTACTAGTAAGAAAGCCATTTTAGATATCTGAAATATTGATATCAGAAATACATTTTCAGATATCAAAAATGAAAACTAGTAGCAATTCAGTTGTTGATATCAAGAATAGACATTTAGACTAGTGACAATTTAATTATTGATATCAGGAATTCGCATTTTTACTAGTAACAATGTAAGTATTGATATCAAAAATTATATTTCTACTAGTAAGAAATCAATTCTTGATATCAACAATTGATTTTGAATGGCAGCCTATGGTGACATTTCACTAATGAAAATACAATTGTTGATATCAAGAATTACATTTTTGATATCAATAATTCAATTGTTTATCAATAATTCAATTGTTGATATCAAAAATTGAATTGTTGATATCAAAAAATGTAATTGTTTATATCAAAAATGTAATTCTTGATATCAACAATTCATATCCTTGAAATGAATAAGTTAAAACGGCTTGCCATAGTCTATGGCAAGCCGTTTTAGCTTTTATTCATTTCCAGGATATGAATTCTTGATATCAACAATTATATTCTTGATATCAACAATTACATTTTTTGATATCAAGAATTAAATTGTTGATATCAACAATTAAATTATTGATATCAACAATTACATTCTTGATATCAACAATTACACTTTTGATATCAAGCATTCAATTGTTGATATCAAGAATTACATTTGTGATATCAAAAATGCAATTCTTGATATCAACAATTGAATTCTTGATATCAACAATTGTATTTTCACTAGTGAAATGTCCCCATAGGCTGCCATTCAAAACTAATTGTTGATATCAAGAATTGATTTCTTACTAGTTGAAATTCCAATTTCACATATCAGGAATACAATTCTTACTAGTAAAAACCTTTATTTTTGATATCAAGAATTAAATTGTTACTAGTTGAAATGTCTATTCTTGATATCAACGATTGAATTGCTACTAGTAACAATGTTCATTTTTGATATCAATAATTAAATTATTACTAGTGGAAATTTTAATTTCTGATATCATGAATGGGATTGTTACTAGTAAGAAAGCCATTTAAGATATCTGAAATAATATTGATATCAGAAATACATTTTCAGATATCAAAAATTGTAATTTTTACTAGTAACAATTGAATTGTTGATATCAAGAATAGACATTTCAACTAGTGACAATATAATTATTGATATCAGGAATTCACATTTTTACTAGTAACAATGTAAATATTGATATCAAAAATGATATTTCTACTAGTAAAAAATCAATTCTTGATATCAACAATTCATTTTGAATGGCAGCCTAAGCCGTTTTAGCTTTTATTCATTTCCAGGATATGAATTCTTGATATCAACAATGCCATTTTTTAATATCAAGAATTTAATTGTTGATATCAAGAATTGAATTCTTGATATCAGAAATTTAATTCTTGATATCAAAAATAGCATTGTTGATATCAACAATTGAATTGTTGATATCAAAAATTGAATTGCTGATATCTGTAATTGTATTTTCACTAGTGAAATGTCACCATAGGCTGCCATTCAAAATGAATTTTTGATATCAAGAATTGATTTTTTACTAGTAGAAATATAATTTTTGATATCAATAATTACATTGTTACTAGTAAAAATGTGAATTGCTGATATCAATAATTAAATTGTCACTAGTTTAAATGTATATTCTTGATATCAACAATTCAATTGTTACTAGTAAAAATTACAATTTTTGATATCTGAAAATGTATTTCTGATATCAATATTATTTCAGATATCTAAAATGGCTTTCTTACTAGTTACAATCACATTCATGATATCAGAAATTAAAAGTGTCACTAGTAAAAATTAAATTATTGATATCAAAAATGAACATTGTTACTAGTAGCAATTCAATATTGGATATCAAGAATGGACATTTCAACTAGTAACAATTTAATTCTTGATATCAAAAATAAAGGTTTTTACTAGTAAGAATTGTATTCCTGATATGTGAAATTGGAATTTCAACTAGTAAGAAATCAATTCTTGATATCAACAATTAGTTTTAAATGGCAGCCTATGGGGACATTTCACTAGTGAAAATACAATTGTTGATATCAAGAATTAAATTGTTGATATCAAAAATGTAATTCTTGATATCAACAATTAGATTCTTGATATCAAGAATTAAATTGTTGATATCAAAAATGTAATTATTGATATCAAAAATTTAATTGTTGATATCAAGAATTAAATTTTTGATATCAAGAATTCAATTGTTGATATCAAGAATCTAATTGTTGATATCAAGAATTTAATTGTTGATATCAAGAATTCATATCCTGGAAATGAATAAAAGCTAAAACGGCTTGCCAGCCTATGGTGACATTTCACTAGTGAAAATACAATTACAGATATAAGCAATTCAATTGTTGATATCCACAATTCAATTCTTGATATCAACAATTACATTTTTTGATATCAAGAATGTAATTGTTGATATCAACAATTCTTGATATCAACAATTACATTCTTGATATCAAAAAATGTAATTGTTGATATCAAGAATTCATATCTTGCGAATGATTAAAAGTTAAAACGGCTTGCCATAAAGACCGCGCTGTCCTGCCAACACACACACACACACACGAGCGCGCGCGCGCCCCCACAGAAAAGACGCGCGTCAGTATCGAGTTCTCTTTCGGGCTTGAACAAACCCTTCGTGTGTGGGTGGCTGCGTCCACCCCTGTGTGTGTAGTGTGTGTGTGTGTGTGTGTGTGTGTGTGACTTTCCTACGTGTACTGTGATTGTGCCATGTTCTGCTCCCAATCCTTGACGACAGCTTGCTTGAATGAAAAAATCATTGACTAAATCACAGTAGCATACTTTTACTTGTATTCTAGATGCCTTGACTCAACGTCTCACGACGGCAAACGCCTTTGACTTCGCTCAAGCTGTGCAGAAGTGGCTGCGCTACGCCCCAGACCGAGCGGGAGGAGCTGGAAGACAGACGCAGGAGTTTGCACGTTAAAAGAAAAAATGAAATAACACAATAAAAATTATTGTTTAATTTGAATGCATGGAGTGTCATTTGTGCTAGTCTAGGTTATAGCCTAAAGGTATAGTTTCTATTTTCTATATTTTGCTAGCCCATCCTGGCTGTCAATAAAGCAGGATTAGCCTAATGTTTTTAATATTATAATAAAATTACAGACCTTAAGATTAAACCTGTGGTATACTAAAACAACATTGAAGTTTTGTTGATATGCTGGGATTTCAACATTGTTTCAATATCCATTTTAATCGAAATACCATTGAAATTCTGTTGATCTCTAGGTATGATTTAAACGTTGTTTCAATGATAATAGAGGGTGCAACATGATGAAGAATCAACATCAGAGTTCGACGTTGATTCAATGATTTTATCGTTGACAGCGGGATGTTGATTTAACATTATTTCAATAACTATTTGCTATCTGGGTATTATTCTAAATAAAATTATCCTGCCAGAAGAATTGTGCAATAACTGTATCATATATTTTTTTCAGTCTGTATAATCTCAGTGAGCTTTTGTAAGGGTTTATGCATGCGCAATAAGGTGAGTTTAGCGTTCTCTGATATTTCAGTGTGGGTGACAAACTTGGAAAATGCCTGAAAACTAAATTTATACGCGTAATCCGGATAAATGTAGATGTAGCCTCATATGGAATTATTTTTGGGCCAATAAAAATGAACGTTACTTTTTAAGAAACTAATGAAAATATTAATTGAAACTGAATAAAATATCTTTGAAACTGAAAAAGAATGAACTGCAAGCTATTTTTTTAACTTTGTTTTTAATACACTACATGTTTTGCTAACTATTCCTCATATTTCTTTTATTGATCTAAACTTACAAATGCACTTCCAGAGTTTTCATTTACGCTTCTGAAGTTTTCATTTACGCTTCTGAAGTTTTCATTTACGCTTCTGAAGTTTTCGTTTCACTCCCTGAGTTTGCGATTCGCTGTTTTGACACAAATCTCTCGTGGGGCGGGGCTAGTAGTAGTGTGTTCTCATTGGCTTCTGAGTTTTTGATTGACAGCTTCTTGACCTGGAAGTGAAGAGCGTCACGTCAGTGCTGTGTTTACACCGGTTTACACGTGTGGATGTGAGCGTTTGTAAGCGCAGATTTCTATTTCATTTAGGTGATATTAAGTTTATATATTTATTTACTGCTACACTCCATTGTTGAGATGATTTCTTATAGAAGGAATAGTACATACAAATTATATAATTTGTCATCGTCGACGTCGATATCAGACTACTGGATAGCATACTCGTGGTAAGTCTGATTGTTTTTATTTTGTATTAATTAATACTAAACTAATAGTGATTATAATACAGTTCTTGCTTTTTCAGGTGGAGAGGCATATTAGAGCTCAGTGAGAGCCCATAACATTATACAGCAGTGTGTCGTCTTGATTTAATTGGTAAGTTAGCCCAATCATTACATGCCTTGTTTATCTAACGTTACATACGGTTACAGTCTTCGATTAGATCATATTTCCCCTGCCACCCCAAACAACATTGGGCTAGAGTACTGTACAGTATCTGTACTGTAGCCTATTACAAAATGTACTGTATCAGACAATGACTTTGGCAATGTAAGAATGATACGCCAATTGCTTAATTTGTGATGCAGAGTTTTTAAAAGAGGAGAGACAGTATTGAACCACTTTCCACGTCTCTGTTCATAATATGTAAACACTCATTTGTTTTGAAGTATAACTCTGGGCGCAATATTTATTCTGCAAAATGCAACAAAATGCTTTTTCTGTATCCATATTCTGAGTAATAATAATGCAAAAAAAAAAACATTTTGGAGAAAAATGTTGAATTTTTAATAGTCTTTAATAATAAATATCCAATTGCAAAACCTATTACATGCAAGTAATTATGACTGAAAACATCCAGAAACTAGGGAGTACACACTACACAGCCATGGATAAATGTTTATTGGGCTATACAGCCATCTACTGGTTACACAATATTATTACAGATGATATGTGGTGCACGAGTCGGAGGTAAAATATTTAGTACTGTAAAATCCCTTAAAACATTTATATAATTTGTTTGAAATAATTATTTTAAGTCTGCAACTTGTTACTGCATGTATGGGAGTTCAAAGCAGTTTGTATTGTTAGATTAATACATTTCCTTTCTCATTTTCCAGGGAGTTGAGCAACTTTTCCTAAACAAAATTCTGATGCTGACACAGAGGATGGAGTGACCAGAGATCAACTGTCTCCATCAGACAATAATGTTACTTTGTTCAGACATATCACCTTTGAATGACTGGGATCCTTATCTTCAGACATCTGTTGTATTTTATTTTAATATTATAAAATAGCAAATATTTTAATTTCTTTGGAGCTCTAGATTAAAACAAACAGTACACAAGTGGTTGCAGTTTATTCTTATTAGTCTCTGCTGATCATGGATTAGCATACCAACAGCATGAATGGGATAGTTCACCCAAAAAATAAAATTCTCACTTATTTTACTCACCCTCATGTTGTCCCAGATGCATTTTACTTTCTTTCTACAGATAAGTACGAATTAAGATTTTAAGGAAAGTAATCCATCTCTGCAAGTCCTAAAGATGCTTTAAAAACCACACACAGTGACTGTGATGTCCATGTGACCTCAGTGGATGAATCAATACCTTCTGAAGTGAAACAATAGGATAAAAAAAATACTAATAATGTAAACTGTTTTAACTATTAAAAATAACTTCCGACCAACTGTCATACATGGGTTACAATCCACTTGTGTTAGGTGGACTCACAGAGATGTATTATTTCCTTAAAAATCTTTGTGATTATACATTTTATTATGTATATTATGAGAATACTGTACCCTCATATCAAGATGGGGGGCAAGATGGCGGCGCACATAGATGCTGCGGCTCGGTGCTCTCTCAGTTGGTGCTATAGTTTGCGTTGTTTTTTTGTGTTTATTTATGTTCTGAGTGTTTTCTGTCAGGCCAATAATATCTACGGTCGGCACGATCTCCTTAAGATAGGAGTCTGTTACGAACAGAATGTTACAGCCAAGTTTCTCCACACACACAACATACCGGAGGAGATAGCACGGCACCCCGGCTCCTCGTGGACTATCATCCCCGCAGGAAAGAGGCGAAGGCGGCGCAGAGAGAGCAAGCAGAAGCGGGGCTGTAGGGCCGGCTCACTTGCCAGGCTACGGAGGCAGCCATTTAAACCTCCGCTTCCCAGCCTGTTTCTCGCTAATGCGCGATCTCTTGTCAACAAAATGGATGAACTGAGGCTACAGATTGCAACTAATAACACCGTAAGAGACTGCTGTATTTTGCTTTTTACGGAGACCTGGCTGCACCCACTCATCCCGGACTCGGCGATGGAGCTAACAGGCTATACTGGGCAGCGACAGGACAGGACACAGAGCTCCGGTAAGAGCAGAGGAGGGGGGCTATGTGTGTACGTGAATAACAACTGGTGTACCAACACAGTAACTGTGGACAGTCACTGCTCCCCGAACCTGGAGTATGTGTCTGTGAAATGTAGACCCACGTATCTTCCCGAGAGAGTTTTCAGTTGTCATGATAACAACTGTTTACATACCGCCGGATGCTAATGCTAAAATGGCTAGTAGTCATTTGCATAGTAGCATTACCAGCCAACAGAGTAAATATCCGGACGCTGTGCACATTGTAGCGGGGGATTTTAATCACGTGGACTTGAAATTAGTACTCCCTCATTTTTATCAACATGTTAAATGTACAACCAGAGGAGATACAACTCTGGATAAGGTTTACTCCAACATCAAACATGGTTATAGAGCTAAACCACTATCCCACCTGGGCCAGTCTGACCATCTGTCTCTGCTGTTAATTCCTGCTTATGCCCCCCTCAGGAAAAGTACACCCAACATCACAAAAACTATAACAATCTGGCCTGATGGAGCCATGCACCAGCTACAGGACTGTTTTGATAAGACCAACTGGGATGTGTTCTTACATCAAGACATGGAGATACTAACGGACAGTGTGCTGTGTTATATACGTCACTGCATAGACACTGTTACACCGCATCCTAACTGACACGCGATGCGATGAAATTCCAGCGACAGCAAGTGTGTCTGTCCACACTAGACGCGACCGCGACTGTGAGATGCCACAGATTCAGAACAGCGTGTGAGCTATGGTGTAAGCAGAGTCTCTCTGTGAAAGCGCACTGTTGGCCCGCAGTCGCATTGGAAATGGGTAAGGACATAATCAAATCAAGAAATAACATTATTAAAAATCAGAAAATTAACAAAATATACTCATTGACTAATTTTGTGATGAAGTACAGTTGTATGTTTGCATATAATTCATTTTGAACGCTATATTATCTGCTTTCACAATCTGAGGTAAATTATCCGTTATCTTGTGGCACAATGACCTATTTTTAACTAAAAATAAATAATGTGTAGATCATAAACAGTGTAATTTATTCATTCTGTCAGCCGCGACGTCGCATAAATAGGAACCGTTTCTAAATTAGAAACTTCGCGCGTCAGCGTCGCGTCTGGTTAGGACAAAAACTCTGATTAACATGGAAAAGATACCTTTTATCGCGTGTTCGCGGCGTCGCGTGTAGTTAGGACACGGTGTTACCGTGGAAAAACAGATCCGGGCTCTATCCCAATCAGAAGCCCTGGATGACTAGGGAGGTACATCGGCTGCTGAGGGAGAGGAATACCGCCTTCAGGTCTGGTGACCAGACCCTTTACACCGTGGCCCGCGCTGATCTGAGAAAAGGCACTAAAAGGGCCAAGCTGGATTATCGGCGCAGGATTGAGGTATATCTGGGAAGTAATGACAGCAGGCGGGTGTGGCAGGGAGTCCAACAGCTCACCAATTACAGGTCCACCGTAGGAGCAGCTGAGGGTCAGGCCTCGCTGGCAGAGGAACTAAACACATTCTTTGCCCGCTTTGAGGTGGAACCAAGTATGGCAGCAACACCACACCATACGGTCCATAGTAACCTCACCTTCACTGAGCATGAGGTGAGACGTACACTACAGGCTGTGGACCCAAAGAAGGCTGCTGGGGCCGGATGGCATCTCTGGGCGTGTCCTCAAAGAATGTGCAGATCAGCTGGCTGGAATCTTTATGAGGATTTTCAACCAGTCCCTGGCTGAATCCACAGTCCCAGCATGCCTGAAGTCCTCCACCATCGTTCCCCTGCCTAAAAAACCTCATATTTCCAGCCTCAATGACTACCGACCCGTTGCACTCACCCCAGTAGTGATGAAATGTTTTGAAAAGCTGGTCCGGGGTCACATTACATCATGTCTGCCAAAAAGCCTGGACCCACACCAGTTTTCATACAGAACTAATAGATCCACAGAGGATGCCGTGGCCACAGCCCTGCATGCTGCATGGTCCCATCTAGAGCAGCAGGGGAGCTGACGTACGGATGCTCTTTGTGGACTATAGCTCTGCGTTTAACACCATCCTTCCTCAAAAACTGACTGAACAAACTGATGGATCTAGGCATTCCATACCCCACCTGTATGTGGATTGAAAGTTTTCTCACTGGTCGCACCCAGAGGGTACGAGTTGGCCATTATACTTCAACGGCCCTCAGTCTCAGCACTGGCTCCCCACAAGGCTGTGTTTTGAGCCCCCTGCTGTACACGCTCTACACGCACGACTGCACCCCCACCCACCTCAATAACATCATAGTGAAGTTTGCGGACGACACCACAGTTGTGGGGCTCATCACGGGAGCAGACGAGTCAGCTTACAGAGAGGAGGTTGAACATCTGTCTGTGTGGTGCAGGGAGAATAACCTGCTCCTGAATACTGTAAAGACCAAGGAGCTGGTGATTGATTACAGGAGGAAAAAGACTGACATCACACCACTCATCATTAATGGGGATCGGGTGGAGCAGGTGTCGGACTTCTGTTTTCTGGGTGTGCACATTGAGGAGGGTCTGACATGGAGTGTTAACAGTGTGAAGGTGCTAAAAAAGGCCCAACAACGTCTGCACTTCCTGAGGGTCCTCAGGAGAAATGACATTGGTCAGAGACTGCTGGTATCCTTCTATAGGTGCACCATTGAACCTATTTTAACTTACTGCCTATGTGTGTGGTTTAGCAGCTGCACAGCAGCCCAGAAAAAGGCTCTCCAAAGCGTCATTAACACGGCCCAGAAGATAGTCGGCTGTCCCCTCCCTACAATGGTCGATCTTCACAGAGCTCGCTGTGTCAAAAAAGCCCAGAGCATTATTAAAGACACCTTCCATCCTGGTCACTCCTTGTTTGAACTGTTGCCATCAGGCAGGCGATACAGGACAATCAAATCAAGAACAAACAGATTTAAAAACAGTTTTTATCCAACTGCAGTAAACACCCTTAATGCCATAGAAAAACATCCATAAATATTATATAGTCAATTTGTGCAATAACTATGACAGTATGGATGATAGTGTGTGTATCTCCAACAAGTTGGGGAGGTTTTGTATTGTTATTTATTAATCTATTTTTTTTTTTAATATATATGTTTGTTTATTCTATTGATTTTACTGATGCACCAACTGGTTGGTACTTGTAATTTCGTTGTACAGGTTACAATGACAATAAAGGAAACTTGAACTTGAACATTACATGTATAGTATGCAGTTAATGTTTTGTGGATTCTGGTCTTTCCGTAATGTCACAACATAACTGCATCCAAGCCTTTCACTTTGATACTTGTGTATATGCTGTAGTGACAATAAAGAATGAATAAAGTTATTCCATTTTTATTTAAATTCATTTAACTGATTTTATAAGTCATAATTGAACCTGTTGATGATTGTTTAAATATATTTACAATTTTAAATGTTAGAAAATAATTTTAACGAAATGACATAAATAAAATTATCAGCAATATTAAAAAAATGCCAACAAAAATATTCTTTGTGTGAAATATGTAATGAAATGCCCTTTGAGGTCTGTATCATCTGACAGTAACCCATGATTGTAATTTTCATATAGTTTAAATTCATCTTATTTAACTGATCATACATGATCATTTAATGGTAAAAATGCATTTGGTAACAATGAGATATTTGATGGCCATGGTTGCCAACCTTGATTACCTGGTTGAAGTGAAACTTTCTTGACAGCTGAATATATCACACACGTATACTAGTAGTAGGCTATTCTCTTTATATTGTAATACCACAACCTAATCAGAGCCTAACATGAAAACGAATCATCAAGAATACACAAATATTCTCCTAAAACATTGGACACAACATTTTAAGTAGTCATATGATACAGTGGGCCTACTTTGATGTACAATTACACCTGAATAGACTGATCTCTTGTGAACCTAAAAGCTTCTATTGACAAAGTAGTACAGCAGAAGGTAAATACAGATACAATTAAAAAAACAAATATAACTTAATATCACTAAAATTAAATAGAAAGCTGCGCTTACAGACGCTCACATCCACACGTGTAAACCGGTGTAAACACAGCACTGACGTGACGTCTTCACTTCCAGGTCAAGAAGCTGTCAATCAAAAACTCAGAAGCCAATGAGAACACACTACTACTAGCCCCGCCCCCACGAGAGATTTGTGTCAAAACAGCGAACGCAAACTCAGAGAGTGAAACGAAAACTTCAGATGCGTAAATGAAAACTTCAGAAGCGTAAATGAAAACTTCAGAAGCGTAAATGAAAACTTCAGAAGCGTGAATGAAAACTCTGGAAGTGCATTTGTAAGTTTAGATCAATAAAAGAAATATGAGGAATAGTTAGCAAAACATGTAGTGTATTAAAAACAAAGTCAAAAAAATTGCTTGCAGTTCATTCTTTTTCAGTTTCAAAGATATTTTATTCAGTTTCAATTAATATTTTCATTAGTTTCTTGAAAAGTTACGTTCATTTTTATTGGCCCAAAAATAATTCCATAGCCTCAAGGCTTGTTCAACTTCACACAACGCTGTGCAGACCGATTGGTGGCTGACTTGAAGCAGTGCATGCCAGTTTGAAATTTTGTCCAACTTGAGACAGCGTTGATGGTACATGACTATGACGCATTGCATCAAAGTACTGTGAGAGCGAATCAAGAGAAGCCGTGTGATTCATTCTGCACAGCGGCTGCACAAGATCTGATGACGGCACAGCTGTTCCACAATTGGCCAAATCCACCGCATACAGCGTATTTATTTGAACACCTTCAGTTCCACTAATGTTCACAAATCAGTTTTTTTATAACAGTACATCTCTTTTCATGTAGCCGCGATGTTATATTGTGTCATGTTTTTCAAAATAAAACTGATTAAAAAAATGTAGACCCCACTACATTGAGATTTAAAATAGAATAGGTGTATGTTGTACTTTATTCTTGTACACACCAATGCCGTATTTAGCAGCACACAAAGTATTAAATGGAAACTTTGCCAAGAGATATATTATTTATTATTTTTATATATGTATCAGACAGAGAGAAACAGGCATAAAAGAACAAGGCTATAGGAGAGGAGGTAGCTTTGAATGCAAATGCTGCCTACAAAGTCATTGCCTGATAAGGCAGCGAGCAACAAGTCTGCCCTAGCTGCCCGCGTTTTCGAACACAGCCATGCTCACATGCTTATTTAAGCAGCACTCCAGGTAAGTTTACATGACAACAATACGCTACAAAAGAAAACGTTTCTTTGTACTGATGACAACGTTATCAAAAAATACCCGTTCACACGGATCTGCGAAAACAACCAATAATGCTGTATTATGTATGGCGACCAGATTCTGGAACAGAGACACTAAAGAAATGTACCAACTACGCCACCTGGGGGCTCACTATCAGGGACTCGCCCAAGATATTTAAGAGCACACAAGGCTCACAGGTTCGTTTCAGTTGGAGTCATGCATGAGACATGTGTGAAGTATACAAACAGTAAAATCACTTTTATTGATAAAATGATTCAAGGAATCACACAAACACCAATCACAAGGATATTTGACGTAAGCAGCCCGGACAACAGAAAATCAGGGTCGACAGCCGAGAACGCTTAAGTCGTAAGGGCCTCCCTCTTCTCCTGAGAAGAGAAACAAAGAAAACCACACACACGCACATGCACTCACACCGCACTGTCAAACACCTCTGTGTGGCACAGCAAGCACTCCAAAGACACCACCACCAAGACGAGGAGGGCTGCCGCCCCTCTTCCCTTGTCGCCCAGGCCTACAATAAAGAACACAAACACAAAACTCAGACACCACAATACACAAATTACACAATGTATACAAATAGAAAACAAACAAAAAAGAAGTTACACCACCCCAACTGTTGGGCCAAAATGCACAGTGTTCATCTCAGCACAGTACGAATGACAAACAATCTCATCACCAAGGGCGTAACTTTGGGTCTACCATTGGGGGGGTTAAACTTGCGCCATATTTATTAATTTATTTATTTATTGAATAATTTTCTTTTGTAAATGGTAATTTGCCGTTCCTGTATTAGAAATACATTGTGATACTTTTATTCCCCACTTCTGAGGTAGGAAAGGGTTCCGAGCCCCACCTGTCCCTAATCAACCCAACAAAATGTTAAGAAACTAACTTAGGCTTTAAGTTTAACTGTTAAAATGTATTTTATTAACATCACATTGTAAAAACTTAACATCCAATAACAGCATTAAAAACTTTCAAATAGAGAAAAAAAGAAAGTGCCATTATATTATCACTTTGCATGAAATACGACTCAAAAGTAAATAGAAAAATTGTGTTTGCATTTAGCCTCTAATAACATAAAATTCAGAAACTGAGAAAATACAAGTGTGGACTAACGTTAGTTGTTCTATTCATTTTATCACTTTGCAAACTCCATGCAAAAAGAACAAAAAATAAAATAATAATAATATCAAATTGAGCAGAAGCCAAACATTTGGCAAATTCCTAATAATGTACGTATAAGATAGCCTACCTAAAATACGTTGCGCATAGCCTACAGCAAAGGTGTTTTAACAACAAAACACATCCACTTGCACATATTTGACAATCGGAATATCAAATCCTAATATAGCTAGCAAATTGTGAAATTCTGAATAAAAAAATAAATAAAAGCAGATCATCAGTCATTCAGCTGTTGTGGCTGCGGTGTGACAAGCAATGAAGGACGCGTCTCCATGGGAACCATAAAATGATACTACGATCAATAACGGTCGCCTTGAAAAACTTTTAAACTTGCGTGTGAAAAGGTTAAGTAAGGCTTACATTTAAATGTGTCTTTGTTTTGTTTTGAATGTATGGTCAATAAATAAAGGAATTAAAAAGATGGGCACAAAACCTGTTTGTCGTGCCCCACTCGTCTCTATTGCCCAACAGTAGCCTGCGCCCACGCGCCACACTTTGAGAAACAGCTAACTTAGCAATGGGGTACTTCCGTTTGGTCAGGATTTTTCCTTTTTTGGAGCCGACCAACAATTAAAAAATCGTTGTCTGGCTGCCTTTCAATGTCCTTTCCATCTTTCTATCCGTTAGCATGCACCGTCAGCTATTTCCTCAAACCAATCATCCCAGCGACTGCGCAACATAGTAAACAAACTTGGTAGAGAAAGCGGGTTGGGTAATACCAAGTCGGTGCGGTGGGCAGAGGGTACATTACAGATTATTTAAAATATGATACTATCTTTCTTGCTTGCAAATGTATTTAATATTAATTCAGAATATTTCATATTTATTCTAATCTGAATGATGTGATGATATTGAGGGGTTATATTAGCTGGGTCTGATTTTTGAGGGGGTCATAACCCCCTAACCCCCCCGCAAATTACGCCCATGCTCATCACAGATACTATACACCACTTATATGCAGGGTATGCTTAGAGAATCAGTCGAGTGAACACATCTGGAACAAAATCAAAAACATACAGACCAGGTGGTTATGTGCATCATCTGAAGGCCACGGGGAACGCACGTAGTTACAAAAAAACAGCAACAATTAACATTCACATAACATGGAAATAAACAAAGCCATTGTACATGAAAGCTTAAATCAAAAAGCTACAGTAAACAGTGGTGACAGAGCAATGAGCATCAAGAGGTCCCACCAAGTCCAGCGTTCGTTACCTAGAATGTAATGTCCAACTCAAGACAATGAAAGCATCCCCACCAGCCACCGTGAGTGGTATCGAGCTTGGGTGATGTCGCTGGGGCTGTTCAGGCTAACTTGCGTAGCACCGTCAGCGCTGTAGCGTCACAGTATCTATAAATGTGAGCCAAAAATAGCAGCTCACAGCGTAAAATTGTGGTTTAACCTCCTGGGGACCAAAAATGCACCCCGCATTTTGATTGTTTTTTTTTTCACATAGCTGCACCATGGACTTAAAATACTCCATCATTAATGGTCATATAAATAAAATCAATACATGACTATAAACTATAGAGGGTCTTATTTTTTTGTGTACACTCTTATTACTATCAAAACTTTGTGTTTTTGTAAAATAAATAAATTTAAACAGGGTGCGCTTTCAGCTCACTCTGTCTCCGCAAAAATCTTTCTGAAACGCGTCCCAAAAAAGAGCTGTAACTCATTTAATACTTGTCACAGAGACACGAAAGATCTCTCTTTATGAAGCTGAGATTCTCTTCTTTTAAATGAAGTCATTTATATAAAAGGCAACTATTCTCAGTTGATGTAATCTCTATGAAAAGAGAGAGATGTCAGTATTTCTCTTTCACCTCATTACAGCGAATGAGGTGCTAATGTGACCCCGCCCACTGAAAGCGCGTGCTATTCAAACACTAATGTTGAGACAAGCCATGAAAACGCCCACATCGATAAAAAAACATACAGTTTATTACGGATCTAACCTCGTCCTAACCTTTTTCAAAACCGTCTTGCTGTGCAGTGAGGAGATCCTGAGGAAAAACTTACCTCAGATACAGTTTCATTTTGAGAAGCACGGATACAGCTGATGCAGTAAGTCATTTATTATAAGTGATTTGTTCTAATCGTGTCTGTATCTGTAAACTGCACAAAGACCGAAATATGAAATGCGTGTCTGATAGGAAGGAATTGACGAATTCACAGACGCGCGCGCTGTGCGTTAATTCACTTTCGCTTTCATTGGAACAAGATTCTCATGTGACATCCACATCCTTACATTAGTAGGATAACATTAGTTATCTGTATAACCAAAAAGAGTGTTTAAATATGATTCGGGTGAGTGAACGGACGTACAAACGAACGTTCATTTAGTTAGACTGTTAGAGTGTATGAAGAGTTCAGGTGAGATATGAAGAGTTCAGCTGCAAAATCCGTGCCATTTGAAATTTTCTTCTAGAATGATCATTTTTATCAAGCTTGTATATATAAATTCAGTAATTTCACTTAAATTGCAATGAAGACTACCTATTAATTGTCATTTAAGTGAAATATAAATATACACACACACACATATATGTGTGTAATATTACTTTATTACATATGTGTGTGTGTGTGTGTGTGTGTGTGTGTGTGTGTGTGTGTGTGTGTGTGTGTGTGTGTGTGTGTGTGTGTGTTGTCCTTTCAACGTATATGTGTGTGTGTGTGTTGTCCTTTCAAGTTTTTCTTGTCTGACTCACTCACCTTTCAGATCATTGTGAAGAAAAAAACCTAGGCAACAACATCAATTAGTCAAAAGTCTTGTGGACACATATTTAGTATGTGTTTTGTGGCCTTATTTCAGAAACTTTCATTTTTAGTTTTTACAATAACCACGCATAAACAATATTCTCTCAAAAATACAAACATATACAAACATTTTGCCCATACATCATGGTAGCCCTGTTTCTGCTAAATATAGTGTAATTTCACCTGTGCCATTAATATGTTTATAAGCAGCTGAAAAACACAGATGTCAGGGCATGTCAGAACCTCTCAAGGACCCCAAATACACCTTGGTCCCCAGGGGTTAACAGCGAGCTTATGCTGGAACAGCAAGCTTATATCGGAACAACAAGCTTATGTTGGGTCTGGATCTCAATTTCCAGCGTCTCACAGCTTACCACAGCAACAAACAACCCACCATAACGTTAGACCGGCATACGGAAGACACCCGGATCAAACAAGAAAAAAAGAAGAAACTCACCAGGCGAACTCTGAGGTCAGAATGAGACAGTAGATATGGGAGGTTGCAAACATACCTGCAACAGCACCGTATTAACAGCCATCGCGAAACTCATCCCCTTTACCGGAAGTTTTGCACAACCAGGAACGCAGCCGAGTGTATACCGGTTAATTCCCGTCCACTACAACAAAGGAATCTATAAATCACCCAGTTTCACATCCATTGTCAAACATTGAGTCATTGGCAAATGTGTCGCTAGCCTGCAGCACTTACCTCTCTAGCACTTACACATTGTGCCGGAACGACAACAAGGACCTGACGTCACGTGTGATGCCTTTCCAGCTGACGTGCCCAAACCACATTTAAAGCCCCCCATCACTAACGTTAATCACCCCCATCACCCTCCAGCCGTGCGTTAATAAGTAGAGCAAATGCATACTGCTACATATGCATGCTAGACAAGTAGTTGGTGATGTCACTTTATAAAGAAAGACTAAACATGTAATACCATACACAATTGCATGACGTCAACATTTTCACAGATTTGAGTTTCTATTGTTTAACAGAGATGATAAGGGTGTTGTTTTGTCATTTTCATTAGTTTACATTTTCAGGCCACCAAAACGCCGTTGTCGCTGTAAACCAAGTGCAAAAATGCATAAAAAGTCTTCCTTTTTAGTTCCGGCCCTTTAGTAACAAATCTCTTACCTGAGGTCTGTTCTTCTTACATTGCTAACTCAGTGTTCTAGATTTGATTTTCGACGATTTGGCATGATTTTGGATTGTTTGGTTCTTCGAACTCTGCTGTAATAGCAACAGGTGAGTAAGCTTATATGTTAGGAGAAGCTTATTTAAACAAGAATAGATTGCGAGTTTATAAGCGAAGGTTATGCGGGAATGCTCCTTTAGCGCAGTGCGATGGTGTACTTTCTGAGAGATATAATTGTTCTTGTGACTCGGGAAGATGTAATTTACATCATTGATTTGTTGGAACACCACATTTAAATGTTCGACTTGTCGGAAGTCAGGCAAAATATAATGCGATATATTACATTAAACATTTTCATAAATGGAAAACTAGTGCTTATATTTTTTAGCACTATATGCATTGACCTATATGCAAAATAGGCTATGGCTATATTAATACATATACAATATTTATAAATAAAGACAAAACTTGCATTACATGTACTATTCAAAAAGGTTTATCCTTTGTGTAAATATATTGCACATACACATTCCCACACATATGTGAATGTATGTTCACACACAAACAGGCCTACACACACATTCATGGAATGAGTTTTGGAGGATGTCTAGTTCCTAACATTAAAGGAAAACTAATGTTAAAATTAAGTTCTGTTTTGCTCAATATTATGGTGGAAGAGAGAGATTTGCACTGCAACTGAAGAAAACACATGCGAATAGAAAAAAAACACACACCAGATAATTAAGAAAACATATTCATTAGTTTTACATCACTTGTGTGCTCCAAATACTACCAAATAAAGAAATGTCCTGCAAACGTTCACAACACAACAAATACCAGAAACACGCTGAAAGCGTTCACAATACAACCAAATACAGATCCACACTGCAAATAGCACAGACCACTATGGAAATGTTTCCAGGGGACCCCAGTAAGTGACGAACTAGGACATGCTTATAGGGAAATATATACCAAGCCCGACATGACATCACGTCCAATGAAGGGCGCTCACGCCTTCACAGGGTCATAGCCCGCCAGTATGGGCGTGGCTTACATATATAAGCAGGGCTCGGAGGCTTTTTCTCTGGTTTTCATCAACTAAATAGAAAAAAGCTTGTGGCGCGAGCACGGCAGGTTATGCAATACTCCTTCCCTCTTCTAGAGAGAAGCAATCATAGGGAATACAGAGCAGCGCCGCCGGTCTGTATAAGCATGTAGCACATACCCATTAGTGCAGCTCAACCAGAAGAGCTAAGACACGTGAGAGTAGCCTGAGCATCTGCACAGAACGTACATCTCACTTAAACTTACAGAAGTTTTGCCTGCAGAGTGGGAACTTCTAGGTTATAAAACCTGACAAAGGTGGACGGGGAGGCCCAGCCAGCCGCCACATATATTTCATGAATAGGAGTTCCGCTGGACCATGCCCACGATGAGGCCATGTCTCTAGTGTAATGAACTCTGATGTCTAGGGGACATTGCAGCTTTAGCGTCCACATCTGGACAAGCTTTGTTTCGAGGCAGCGAGACCCTTGGTGCGCCCACCAAATTAAACGGAAAGCGGCTCAAGAAAGCTTGAAAGGGCGGAGCGCCAGATGATAGCAGAGCCAATAAGGAAATGACCTGCGCTCTGAAAGGAGTGCCAAACACTTTAGGAACATAGCCGTGTCTAGGCTTGAGGATGACTTTCGAGTCATTTGGCCAAAACTCAAGACACACAGCGCTGACTGACAGCTTGTGTAAGTCCCCCATAAGTTTGAGCTGTCAGAGAAATTGTATTAAGTGACAGGTACTTTAATTCCATGGAACCAATTGGTTCGAAGGGAAAAGCTCTCAGGGCCTCGAGGACCAACAAAAGATCCCACATAGGAACCGACGTGGGGTTCATCCTTCTGGCTCCTCTAAGGAAGCGGATGACAAGCTCACTTTTTGCCTAGTGACCGCCCACGGGTTGACTCTGCGAAGGCTGCATTGGCTGCCACCTAGACCATAAGCGTGGATGGGGACCTTCCCTTATTCAACAGCTCTTGTAAGAAAGTGAGCAGCCGCGAGACCCCACATCACCCATGGATCCAGATTTCTGTCAGTGCAACATTTGTAGAACACAGACCATTTAGCATAACATTTTCTGGTAGAGGGAGCTCTAGACTGCGTAAACGTGTTAATCACTCTTTCTGGCAGGGCAACTCCTGAGAGAGGAGATCTGTTCTCACCGGGATCGGCCACAGGGTTGATTGTGACAGCCGCGTCAGCTCCAGGAACAAATCTGATTCTCCCAATGCGGAGCTATAAGGAGCACTGAGTGGCGTGTTTCCCTGATCCTCTTGAGAACCTGTGGTAGAAGAGAGAACATCGGGCAGTGAGCATTGTCTTTTGACGCAAATAGGTCGAGTTTCCACTTGCCGAATAGGCACCATAATTTCTGAACTGTTTTGGGGTTCAGGGACCATTCCCCTGGGGGAACGTCTGATCCTGGATAATTTCTCAGGCCGTCGATCAGGTGGCCAGGCATGCGCACAGCTTTTGGCGAGCACAGGTGATGCTGAGACCACGTCAGGAGGTGCTCTGTCACATTGCAATAATTCCTGGATCTGACGCCGCCCTGACGGTTCACCAGTGGCGATTTCTTTAAGACTGCAAGGGAAGCTCAGCTTTCCCTATAATGTCAAAAAAAAAATAATGGTTAAATGTGTACGATTGTGTTAACATTTTATTGACTAAAAATGCATTAGAACGCGGTTATTTCTGAAGACGAGTTCGTTTAGAATCAGCTACATAGAACAGGTCGGCTGACTCGATTTCCTTTTCATTCCTGTAGGGCGTCACAGTGCATTTCCCTATGGCATTTCCCCATGTGAAGCTCAGCATCCATTGACTTCAATGGGGCTGCTTTTAACAGTTTTTTTTGTTTTTTTTCAGTGCTTCGAAACTAGACGGTCATTGGATAAATGCTGTAATTATGTCCCGCCCACGGACACCCGGTGTGTTTGGGGTGAATAGGGAAGTGGGCTGGCCTGGCGTCCGAGCGTCTGCGTGATGATTGGAGGACTGCATCTCCTTTTGATTGACAGCCATTTCACACAATAAAAAAAATAGCTGACGCGGAAGCTATTCGAGTTTTCGAGCTCAGTCTCATCGTGATTTGTGTTTTACACAAGCTGTGTGCCTGCTTGTTATCCTGTTCTGTGGAAATACGTGGCTAATGAGTGTTCTCATTGTTCTTCATGTCTCATTTTGTGTGAGCACAATTGCTTGTAATTTGTTTTACTGGCCATGTATTTGTATTTTTGTCAAATGAACAATGAACACTATTCATGTTGAGTGTGAACATATGGCTTGTCATGTGTTTTCATTGTGCCATGTGGTCTCCTGTTGATTGTGTCGACTCCTATCTTGTTTCCTGATTATTAGTTATTTTGCCCCACCTGTCCTCCCTTGTTAGCTGCCTTTTTTGGCTGCTTATTTATTCTCCTTGTCCTGTGCTGGTTCGTAGTTTTTGTTTGTATTTATGACATGCTGTCCGAGCGGACTAGAACATGGTGGTCCTGAATGAACGGAAGCACTTCAGCGTCTTTTCGACTGCCATCATTTCTAGACAGTTTATGTGAAAGAGCTTCTAGACACGGCTAGATGTCGAACATGGCACACATGCTGTGTCGATAAACGAGCCATCATGGCCACAGTTCATGATTTGCAAACCCTGATTTCCCATGTGGGCGAGAGCCGCGTCCATGCACTTTGTAATGTACGAGGTGCTAGAGACAAGTCCGAATGGCAGGACAGGGCATCTTTCAATCGAGAGAGATAAACCAGTACCAAGAATTTTCCTGGTCGCAAGCATTTTGAATTTTGTCTTTTCATAAGCACTTTGTTCAAATGTTTCAGATTTAAGATAGGCCTGAGGGTTCCGTCCTTCTTGGGCACGAAGAAAATAACTGCTGTAAAAGCCTGACTTACTCAGAGAAGGCGGTCCCAGTTCTATAGCCCCTCTAGGAGGCGGAGAAGGCGAGAGCAAGGCTTGAGGGAATGAGTACGGTGGCCACAGGCTCCGGCAGCTTTTGAGAATGGCACTTCTTTTACACGGTCCTGCAAAGGGCGGAGTGACAGCTTGAGGGTTGAACTGTGATGGATTAGAACTGCTTGTTTCTAAAGTTTCAGCACCCAAGGTTGACTTTCCGGAAAATAGCCAGGAAAACCAGGACTACAAACCACAGCTTCCGGTAACAGCAGAGCAAAAGCCCCTCTCACCAGAGATTTTATTCCTCTCTCCGAGATTCTCAAAGAAATTGGTCAAACTGGTGTATTCTGGAACAAAACTATCCCACTCTTTTGCTGCAAGCCACCAGATAAAAAGGGGCGACCACCAAAGCCTGCCCAGCTCACTCTACCCCTCCTCCTGTGAGAGCTCTTCAGCCTCTGCCACAATGCCAGGGCTCACACCCTCCTCCATCTGATCTAGGTGAACCAAAAACAACTGATACCAGCTCTCAGTGATATGGTGTCGGGTCCCCGCTATGATAATAGTAACTTTCTCAAATGTTTACAGAACAAGCAGGGACCCTGTGTTCCTGCATCTTTCTCTATTTCTGTTAAATTACATTATATATATATATATATATATATATATATATATCACTGATTCTTGAGAGTTGGGACAAAACACGTTTTAAAAAACTTTTTTTAAAAATACACAGTATATCAATTAGAGTTGTATGTTTCTGCAGAGAAAGGTCTTAGCTATTTAACCATGTAAAGGAACAGGTTCTAAATAAAAACATATTTTTAACAAATAAACATGTTTCCCTTCAGAGCTGGATTTGTGTCAACTCCGTCAGACACACTAAAATAGTATACAATTTTAATTCTTCCAATCCAACAAGAATCTAAACTTCTGAAGTATATTGTAATAGTGTTTAGTTACACTGATATGTAAAAAAAATACAATAAATAAACTTAAGTTCTGATTTCACACAATTCTGAAAACTCAGATTTCTAAATATTTGCATTTTTAAACTTTGATTTTAATTTCAATATTGTTAAAACAAATTCCCTAAATAAACAAAACATAAGAAGATTTAGGTCAGATGGTCCTTTATTTAAAAAACAACATAAACTGAAGGAAGAAAACACTTTTTTCCCAAAAAATTTACAAAAACATCAACGCTGTTGATGAAGATCTGACGGTGTTGATGAAGATCTGACGGTGTTGATGAAGATCTGACGGTGTTGATGAAGATCTGACGGTGTTGATGAAGATCTGACGGTGTTGATGAAGATCTGACGGTGTTGACAAAAAGATATGTGCATTGTGATTATTGAACAGCTCTTTAAACTACTACTAAAACTACTCCTTGTTATTAGAGTATTGAACTTACTGTAAAGCAACTATAATAAACATATTGCACATACACCATTTACAACTATTATAAATTACACCATTTCTAAATATCAATAAAAAAGCCAGAAACCAGGGGCCCTCCTCCCCTTCTGTTTTCGTCTACCTCCCCTAAACAACGTCCTGCTCTCCTTATTCTCATCCACCTCTTCTCTTCATTTCCTCCTTTGTATTCTTGAATATCATGATCTTGTGGACTTTCTGGAGAGGTGTGTGCCTTCAGCACTGCAGCTTCCTTGGATCTTTTCTCTCTGGACCTTTTCTGTGCCTCTCTCCAATACTTTCTCAAATTCCTCTTTGCCCTGTCTCCCATTCTCGTCAATTTGTTTTACTTTTTTTGTCTTTAACTCTCTTCTTCCACCTTTGTCTTTCCTTCTCTTGCATAGCATGCTTGCTCTCTTGGTCACTGTTTAATTTTTCTCTTCTCTTTCTTTGTTACTCTCTATATCTTCTCCTTTGCTCCTCATCTGAAAATTTCTGTCTGGCCATGCTTCCCTGCAATACAAATTGAAATAAAGGATGTGTACAAGTCAGAACAAATTGAACAAGTCAGATGTGTATGGTTAAATAATGTAATGCATGCTATGTATGTGCATTTATGTCTAAATAAAACCCTGAAATAACAGTTTAACCCTTCACTATATTCACCAATAATATTATATTCACACATTAAGAGGTTATTGGTAGATTTGTCAACTCCGTCAGCTAACAGGTCAACTACGTCAGACATAGAACCTGACGGAGTTGACGTCTGACGGAGTTGACGTAAGGGCATGTATTTTCCCGCCAAAACATGTATTTTACACTGCAGCTAGGTAGTTTTTCCTTATTTGCTAAGTGTCCCAATAACCTCACTAAAATGCTTTAATTCAATCCACTGTGGTTTAAAAAAAGTATCTTAAACGAAAGACAGTATTGACATTGTGCAGCTGTGACCAAAGGAATATTGACATTGTTTGTCTAAAATATAAAAAAAATTAAAACTTACCAGAGCATGTGTGGTAGTGCTGCATCCACCACAGACAGGGAGATAAAAAGGGGTCCTCAAGGATATAGCTAACCATGCTATTTCCTGATTTAAAGAGCTTTATGAAAAAATCTGACTGAGATTTTTTGACTGACTGAGAAGCTGAGGACGCAACTTTAATAGGCAAATTTTTATGGAAAATATTGTTTGATGTTCACTTCATACATTGTTTTTTTTATATTTATACCCCTTATTTTTATTTGATATATATGTTTTCACAATTGTAGAGCTTTTTTTCATTTTTGGGGGGATGGTTAATATTGCAACTTCATTCTGAGGACAAGTGCAATAACATGGACTATCTGAACCACAGACCATATATTTAAACAACTTTTCCCCAAAAAGATAAAACAGTTTATTCTGAAAATCAGATAGGTATATACAATTCCTTCAGATTTAACTTTGTAAGTATGCCATACATGCTGTATTTCTTAATTTTTGCTATAAATTAGACTTTTCTATGTGGCACATGTTTTGTCCCGACTCTCAAGAATCAGTGTATATATATATATATATATATATATATATATATATATATATATATATATATATATATATATATATGTATTAGAGGGGTGTAACGGTACACAAAAATCACGGTTCGGTACGTACCTTGGTTTTAAAGTCAGGGTTCGGTACGTTTTCGATACAGCAAAAAGACAGAAATGCCAGAGAAATTTCCTATTTCTTTGAAGAAAAAAATATATTTTTAAATAAGTGTGAGTTTTCCTAGATCTTGAAACTTTCAGGTTCATAAATGGGGGTCATCTTTGAAGGATGAACAAATAATGTTTTGGTCATCACATTAAAAATAACATTTAAATATATATTTTTATAATATTTGAATTTTGAAGTCCTGGAAAAAGATGTGTGAAGTACTTGAAAGCATTTCACCATTCCAGCCAAACTGGTTCCAGTTAGTGTTACTATATTAAATCCATGGTGAATGTTGCTGGTCTGTGGACGTAAAGTATTACCAGTTAATTAATGGCACAATGTTTCTCCCGGTTTCCACGACAGCACTGTTCTGATCTAATAGTGATCTACAGTTAATAACAGAGAAATGTGAATGCAAACTGGCAAGCCTCGAACCGAAACGGTTCAATACATGTACCATTACACCCCTAATATATATATATATATATATATATATTTTTTTTTTTTTTTAAATGACCTAACGTTTCACTAGATAAGACCCTCTTCCTCAGCTGCGATTGTGCACAGCCAGTTGGAGCACTTCCAAGATTTCTGAAACTGCATTGATTTGGACAAAACATTGGTTGATATTGAAGTCCATTATTCAAAGAAAAATCCAGAAATGTTTGCTCAAAAAACATTTTCTTCTCACCGAGGAAAGAAAGACATGGATATCTTGGATGGCTTTGGGGTGAGTAAATTATTTGGAAATTTTCATTTTGAGGTGAACTAATCCTTTAAGTTTAGAGGCTGTGATGGGTGCCTGAGGCTGGGATCGAACACTGGTCTTCTAGACAACTGAGCAGCTTCTTTACCTCTGAGCTATTGTGGATGTCAAACAGCAGATGGACCCACGGGCAGAAGAACAACTTGAAAACTTAAATGGTTGAACAAAAGGTGTCTTTACTGAAGAATCCAAGTTTTAAAAGGTATAACAAAAAAGGAAGCCGAGCTTCCATGGAATAAATCAAAGAAACAAAAGGTTACAGACTTTAGCTTTCTTGACAATACAGGCATGGTAGGCTCAAGACTGAACACAACTGTGAGAAAGAGGCATGCTTAAATAGGCCAATACAAACAAGCTAATGTACCCCACAGGTGGGATAAATCAAATAGTAATGAGTGGTAACAATTACAGGAGCTGAGCCACCTAGTGGCTGGGAGAATCATTACACCTCAGCACCAACTAGAGGCAGGGAGAGTCATTACAAGCTGGAGCCTCACAGAGA
Source organism: Hybognathus amarus (assembly GCA_030378365.1). NCBI lineage: Eukaryota > Metazoa > Chordata > Actinopteri > Cypriniformes > Leuciscidae > Hybognathus > Hybognathus amarus. Next base: position 54,500 of record JAQIUQ010000543.1, read on the forward strand.
CGTAATCCAGAATTTTTTTTTTCATGGAGACGGAGAGGCAGAAAGCACACCCTGTGCACACCCTGGTTATTTTCCTTATTCTACAAAAGCACAGTATAATATTTCGAATGTAAATGGACACATAAAAAGTAAACATTTAACAGTTTATTGTTTCATATTTATTAAGGATGTAGCACTGTCTGATCATTTCTGTATTTTCTTTGACATATTGATCTCTCCCACTATTGAAGCTAGATCTGTGTCTGTCAAGAAGATATGCTTAAATGAGAACACTAGAGTGCTCTCTGTGAAGGCCATATCTTTAATACCAAGCATATCTGCAGACTCTGCTAGATTATTTCATTGAGTCCTTTAACTCAAAAGTACAGAGTGTAATAGATGATATTGCTACACTGAAAGTCAGGAAGAAGAGTGGCAGACAAAAAGCACCTTGGAGAAACTCAACCTCAGTGCAAAATAATAGACAATTTAGAAAAGCTGAGCGCATGTGGAGGAAGACAAAACTTGTACTCCCTTATAACATCTATAAAGACAGCCTCCATGCTTTCAAAGTGGAACTAGTCAAAGCTAGACAGACTTTCTTCTCAAATATTATAAACAGAAACATAAACAACACACACTCTTTTTGCTACTGTAGAGAGTCTAACAAACCCCCTAAGCCAGATTCGGACGTCTCCAAAGTTTCTTAAAAACTGTGTCAAGCTCCCCCTGAAAAAGATCAATCTGGATAGCAACATATTGAGCAATTACAGACCAATCTCAGACCTTCCTTATAGGCTAGATCATTGAAAAAGTTGTCTTCAAACAGCTGAAAGTCTTTTACTTGTTCCCATATTCTAGTGGGTTGTGGCTCAGACATTAAACATTAACAAAGTAATTATTAAATGATTAAAATACAAAAATATATACTGTAATAAGTGTATCTCTTGCTCTGCTTTGGAGAAAATCTTTGTGCACATATTTGGCCACAAGTCTCACATTTAATCTGAGAGTGTGAATGGTGTTTTAAATTGAATGTCAACAGGGCCAAAAGTGCCAGAAACACCCAACTTTGTTAAACAGGTCTCCCTCATGCTTACAGTTGTTTTAAAATATATAAACTTGAGGGTTGGCTAACATGTTTCTAATTTTTTTTAGTGTTTATCCAAGTGTGGTAGAGTTTTAGTGAAACCCAAATAAAGGCTATGGTTGAGAGATTTGTTTAAAAAAACATCAAGCTGATAAGCATCCTCATTGTGTTTTGACTGAATATGCTCAGGATTTAAATTGTATCAAGACATATCCTTGGGCAACTCAGAAAATGTTCAGATTTGGCAAGCGTGTGAATAGAGGGAATGCGCGTGACGCCACCGTCCGGTCACGTGCCTGCAGTTTCTCACAGTGAGTGGCATAAAGACTGAGTGGCTGTATTATGTTTTCAGCGTGAATTCCGCAAAAAACAAACACAACACATATAACGTGGGAAACTAGATTTGACAAAAAAATCGGAGGTATATTTTTACAGACTGCTATAGAAAGAGGAGCAAATGGATTGCTGGAATTCACAGAAACAACTGGACTCCAGTCAGCAAAAGGTGGATCTGCAGTTATCATTTTGTGTCAATATGCTGAATTTAGCTGTAAAACCATACCCATATATATTTTGTATTGTTATATATATTAACAACTCATCAATTAAATATTTATCAATGCATATTCTGCATTATTGGATGTTTCTTAATAAACACTAACCAAAAAAAAAAAAACTATAAAGTTTTATGGCTGGACGATATAGGATATAACACTGATATAAGTGATCTCCCGATTTAGACCTACCTATATTGTATTTATATAAAGCTCTCACAGGCAAATTCGCATTATTTTTACCGTCTATATATAGTATATTGCTTTTATTTCCCCGGCGTCGAAATCAGGCAAACATAAATGTCAGGCAACACGATTCCTGGCTGCATGTCAATATCCATGGATCACTGGATCTTTAGTAAGTTGTAAGGAACACTATATTGAGTCCAATATTTAGTTTAAATTGATAAAATTGTTAGTTTTAGTCGAATTTTCGCAGTTTCCCCTATTAAATCCAGTCACAAATAGGGTTGTAACGGTATGAGATTTTCACGGTATGATAATCATCTCAGAAAATATCACGGTTTCACGGTTTCACGGTATACGATATTAAACTATCATTATTATAATCATCATCAGCTACAATGGCCCTTAAATTAATAAAAAAGATATGTTTTTTGGTTGAACATGGTTTATTGTAACAAGTTTTTTTTAATAGAGTTATGAAATGTATATTTATTTCCTCAGAAATTCTGGGTTGTCTGAAATAACTGGTCTGGATTCTGTGATTGAATACAAAATGTATTTTTGAAAATGCAATCAGATAAAATGTAACAACTTTAGTTTGTCTACACAAGAGAGGTTTACTAAATTAAAACATGGACAAAAAAATTATACACAATAGTAATATATTTTAGTCATTATTTTAGTCATAGACTAAACCAAACTTTTTTTACAGGTTGTACTGAACACCTATGAGTTTCAGTCAGTGTATTTGATGATTATTCTTTTAAAAAACAATTATAAAGTGCACATTAAGTGTTCTCTGTCTGTATATGTTCATGTGTTCACGTCTTCACATAGTGGGTGAGACAGCTTTAACACTAGAACGGCCATAACGGTCATTTTGACCGTTTTGAATTTTATATCTACAATAACTTTGTTGAAAAAAATAATTAAATCCTGCTGGTACCTGACTTTTCCTAAAATTGTCTGTATTTTCATTTAAAATGCTTTTCATATAAATTAAGTTACGTAAACGTAAGGCAAAACAAAAAAATGAACATATTTACCTATTTCGGCCATAGACGGTCATATTGACCGCACTGAATTTCGCTGTATTTTTTTGTTAAATATCCCGCGGTTGATCGTGGTCTCTCTCAACTGTCAACAGAGGTCCGTCCGGTCACAGCGGTGTTTGCTATATAATAATTTCTACATTAGTTGTTGATCAGAAATAAAACCGGACTACAGGATGCCCTGGATATGCTTCAGAACTTGACGAGTGATGATTCGGATGCAGGGAAACAATCGGAGGTGGAAAGTGAAAGCGACGTTTCCTGGGTGCAAGTTAACATTTCCTCCTCCATCAGACACGGCCGATCCAGATGTTCCGTTCATGTCTGGATGATCCTGCGAGTTCCGCTGCCCTGTCCTGCGCTGTTTGTTTTGCTGCATGGACTGTTCACTAGTTCTGCAAGTCCTATTATTATTATTAGCCTATTTATTATTATTATCATTATAATATTATTATTATCGTCTCGTTTTCGTCTTTGAAAAAATGTGGTTGACGAAAATAATTTAATAATTTAACAACAAAATAAACACTGTTTTGAATCTAACGGTCAAAATGACCGCTTGTGGCCGTTCTAGTAGTTTTGGAATTCTGGCACTACTAGTTTTAAAAACCATGTGCGTCATGCGTACTTGAGAGTGTACTAGATCTACGAAACGGCGCTGCTCATTCATACAGAGACGCGCTGAATATAGAAGGGGCTTGCACACGAGTCTTTTTGCGTTGTATATTCACAGACACGCACATCGCGATTTGATTTAGGCTACTGCAGCTATATTTTGATTTATTCATCCATCTATCTTTTAAATCGCGCATTTTACGTGGCATATCTGTATTGTAACACAGAAAGACGGGTGTGCGTCTTTTTGACAGACCGGGATTCCCTCAGCATGACAGAAATAATATGGCCTTAAGTTATAAAAGTTATGAATAACCTTTATCTTCACGGAGGGATGGTGTTCCTGAATATGGGAGAACATGTTCGACGTGTTTCCTGCTTTTGCAGCCACTCTTCGTCCACATATCTTGCAAATTGGATATCCATCTTCAAGGACAACACCACGATCGTTTTTTCGGATATCCAAAATATTCCCATACTGCAGATTTTATTTATTTTTTCGGCGGGAGATAGAGATTCGCAGCCTCTGTCTCAGACATTTTCAGCGCTGTACAGGTATGGAGTGTAAGCAGTCAAGCTGAAAGAAGTTGCATGCGGCAGTGCAGGTGAATTCTGTAATTCTGTAATTCGCGGATAAGTAAATGTGCACGATATGATAATCGTACATGTCAATATCGCGACAAACCGCCATACCGGTATACCGTTACAACCCTAGTCACAAAGCCGATCTTTTGCCACTCAGTCAGGCTGAGGGGGTTGTTCCGGCGGGGAAGTGACGTCAATGCATTCCCTCTATACAAACCCAAATACGTGATGTCATCTAAAAAAGAAAAAAGAAAATCTTTATCCCCCACATTATACCTCTAGCAAAATAAAGTCGTCAACTGTGACCAAGTACTCCATCACTGAACCATTGCTCAGACATGATCATCTACAAGGATAATGTAGTCAATAAATCAATGCAACCAATCTTAAAAATCCTCCTACTGCCTGGTGACTGTCACAGCCTGCGTCTGCACCGTTCTGTCTGCGTTTCCTGCACTGACACTTCCCAAGATCCTCTCGTCTGCACACCTGAACTCACTCCCTCATCAGCCTCCTGTTCAGCGTCCTGTTCATCTGTTTCACCTGTTTTCCACCTCATTATGTTTGATTCATCCATGTATTTAGTTCCTTCTGTTCCATTCAGTCTTGGTCAGTCGTTGTTTATGTTACCTCGTGTTTAGAGTGAATCCCTGCCTGTTTCCTGTACCTGTTTGCTATTGTGAGTTTAAGTAAAGAAATTGAATTTGAGCTTTTGCCTCTTCGGTCTTCCTCTTCTGCCTGCACTCCGCTACACCCCATGACAGTGACATCTTAATAATCAAACCTGTTCAATCAATTCTATTGTTTAGTTAACACTAATCTTTCACATTTTACTACGTCCTTGCTGGCACGTCACACGCACACCCTCTATTGGGAACGCCTCAGTGTGACTGGTGTCTGAAGCAAGTGTTTAATCGCACACTGTATTGGCCGGCGACAGCCTATGATGTCACTACTAGTGCAACCGTGAGGTATAAACAGAGTACCTAAAGAACATGTCATCCTCTTCGTCATCTTCAGGGACTGTTTTGTTTGAAGTTTGTGATTGTAAGAAAGTGATTTATTATGGCTTGTGTTGTAAGCATTTCAAGAAGTGAGAACGTGTCAAGTTTTTTGACAGTTGATGACACACACAATTTGTGCTTTATCTGTTTGGGCATGAAGCACGCACGCTTAGACCTCAAGGAGGCTGTTTGCTTGAACTGTGAGCTTTTTCCTATAAAAAGATCTCTGCTCTCTGTTTGTCCCTCTTCTCAAGAGGGGAGGGACAGTCACCTGTAGCTCAGGTCGTGCTCTTGCAGTGGCGTGTTGAGTTTGCTGAGGAGTTTGAAAGGTATAAATCTCTTGCGCTCTTCAGTGGCTGATGAGAGAGAGCTGCTGAAGGGAGTTGTTTTATCTCTTACATCTTCCGATCCATCACAGACCTAGCTCTTCGTGCCACAAAACAGACTGCCGGCGCGATCGGTATATTGATGGCAGCGATGGTGGCCACGGAGAGGCACCTGTGGGTGAACATGGCCAGGATCAGGGAGAAATAGAAGGGCTTCCAGTTTCACCTTTCGAATTGTTTGGCACATCTGTTGAGAGGGTGGTCGGCAAATTCAGGGACGCTCGGCTGCTTTTAAAACCTAGGCATAAAAGGAGGAGTGATGATAGTGAATTGCAAGAGAGGAACAGGCCTGGACTTTTGTTGTGTTTTGTTTATGTATTATGTGACAGCAGTCGTCCATGAGGGGCTGCTGTCTTTTACTTTCAGTTTGTTTTTGTTTATTGTATTATTAAAGTGTGTGTTAAACAGTCGCCATTTCCTGCCTCCTTTTTCCTATAACAACGAACTGTGTTTCAGAGGCACTGTAAAAAAATCTTTTCATGATTAGTAATCACAACATTTTTTCTTTTGTCAAATCAACTAATTTATTTAGTTCAGATAACATATAATTTTGAGTTTCTAATGGTTAAATCATTCTCCTTCATTGTATTAACTCACTTTTTCCATTTCAATGAACTTAAAATTTTAAGGCAACCAGGTTACTTTTTTAAGTTAAACCAACAATATTTTTTTTTTTTTTACAGTGTGGCAGTAGGGAGGAATGTTACCGACAGCAGAATACTAGTGTGTACTTTTGTGGAATCGAAATGTGTATATAATATATATATATATATATATATATATATATATATATATATATATAGCATGACAGTATGGGCATTTGTTCCCCAATAGCGTCCTGGGATGCAGCGTGAGTTCCACTACGTCCTACGTCTCATTGCCATGCTTACTGATCTGTCACTAATTCTTTTTTTATCTTGTCTTTAAGAGTGCTTATTTTAACCTCTTAAGTTGGGTAAATCTTCAGTAAATCTTTATCTGAAATTTCATAATTACATCTAATGCCTTTTATGCTAACTAAAATATGCTTTAATGTAATTTATATTGACACTTATAAGTAATGTATATAATATATTTGTAATTACACATTTGTAATAATAAAGTTGCAATTTTGCGCATTTTAAATACACATGCTTTTGTCACGACACAGAAGGACACAGATGAGTGAGTAGAACCAGGTTTATTGAAACAGGCGAACAGATGGTGGGTATAAGCAGGAAGCAGCAATGGATGGCTGGGTAACAGTCTGAAATAGTGTCTCTTATCTGGGCAGGTGGGAACGGGGCTCAGGCATGCAGCAGAACCGCGGGAAGCTGGAGAGGACCGGAGAATGGAGCTGAAGAGGAGTGGAGAATGGAGCTGAAGAGGAGCGGAGGATACGGGAAAGACACTGACGGGGTTTGAGTAGCGGGAGTCTTTAGTGGTAACGTAAACAAGACCAGACAAAGAGTGACTGGGAGAGGTGAGTTCTTATAGTGAGGGTGATTGAAGCGAGGGTGATGAGAACAGGTGATGGTGATTAGTATTCGGGAGAACCGGAACGATGGGCGGAGTGATGTCTGGTGCAGGTGCTGGTGGATCCGTGACAGTACCCCTCCCCCACGGCCAGCTCCAGCTGGCGGACGGGACCGACGACGGGACGACCACGGCCCCTGGGCGCTGGATGGTCTGGATGGGTGGTGTGGAAATCCTGGAGTAAGGAGGGATCCAGGATGTCCTCTCGGCTGACCCAGCATCTCTCTTCCGCTCCGAATCCCTCCCAGTCGACGAGGTATTCCAGGTGGTCGCCCCGTCGATGGGAGTCGAGGATCTCATTGACTCGGGCAGACGTCTGTCGTCCTCGGGATCAGCTGGAGGAGGGGGCACCTCCGTGGCACCAGACCCTGGGGAGAAGGAGTGAGAGGGTTAGTGTGCGGTTTGAGTAAGGAGACATGGAAGGTTGGTGCGATGCGGTAATGAGCGGGGAGTGATAGCTGGTAGGTGACTGGGTTGATCTGCCTCTGTATCGCGAAGGGACCTATATATCTGGGACCAGGGGAAGAGGGGAGGCTGGTAGCTGAGTATGCACTGGAACGGAGTGAGACCGGTGGTGGATTGTCGGAGGGAGTTCTGTGCATACTCGGCCCAAGGCAGGTAACGACTCCAGTGGTCCTGGTGGTCGTGACAGTATTACCGTAGATATCTCCCTATCTCCTGGATCTTCTGCTCAGTCTGGCCGTTGGACTGGGGATGGTATCCGGAGGTAAGGCTGACGGTCACACCCAGAAGGTTGAAGAATGCCTTCCACACACGGGAGACGAATTGAGGACCTTGGTCGGAGACGATGTCCTCCGGGATTCCGAAGTTTCGGAAGACGTGGTGGAACAGGGCCTCCGCGGTTTCAAAGGCCGCGGGCAAACCTGGTAGCGGGATCAGTTTGCAGGCTTTAGAGAAGCGATCGACCGCTACCAGGATGCAGGTGTGATTGTCTGACCGCGGAAGGTCGGTGATGAAATCCGCTCTGAGGTGGGACCAAGGTCGAGTAGGTACGGGCAGGGGGACCAGCTTGTCTTCCGGAAGGTGCCGAGGAACCTTGGACATGGCGCAGACTGAGCAGCCTTTGACAAACCGGGAGATATCCTGGGCCATACCCGGCCACCAGTAGCGTTGTTGGACGAGCGAGAGGGTTGTTCGGCTGCCTGGGTGTCCAGAGCCCGGAGAGGTGTGTACTGAGTCCATGAGGGACAGGCGCAGGTAAGTTGGTACATAAACCCGTCCCTCTGGACCTCCCGGCGGAGCAGGTTCGGAACGTGTGGCGATGTGGTCATCCAGACGATGTGGTCATCCAGACTCCACTGAATGGGACTTACAATCATGGCTGGAGGGAGAATGGTCTCCGGGTCCGCAGGAGGGACATCTGGCTGGAACTGTCGGGACAGGGCGTCAGCTTTCACGTTCTTGTGGCCGGGGCGGTAGGTTACCGAGAACTGGAAGCGGGTGATGAACAGGGCCCATCGAGCCTGGCGGGAATTGAGCCTTCTGGCCTCTCGGAGGTACTCAAGGTTTTGGTGGTCGGTGATTACGGTGAACGGGTGTTGTGCTCCCTCCAGCCAGTGTCTCCATTCCTCCAACGCGAGTTTGATGGCCAGTAACTCACGGTTGCCGATGTCATAGTTCTGCTCCGCCGGGGACAGCTTCTTGGAGTGGATGGAGTTGAGGTGGATTCCCCTGCCGCTGAGAGAGAACTGCTCCTACCCCGGTAGTGGAGGCATCCACTTCTACGACGAAGGGTAGAGCAGGATCTGGAAGGGCTAGGGTGGGAGCAGAACAGAAGGCGGTCCTCAAATCGCGGAATGGTTGAAGGGCAGGAGGGTTCCAGGACAGAGACTTGGCCCCACTCTTGAGAATGTCGGTGAGTGGCACACTGATGGAACTGAAGTTCTGGATGAATCGACGGTAGAAATTGGCAAACTCCAGGAATCGTTGAAGTTCTTTGCGAGTGGTGGGTAGTGGCCAGTTGGTGACGGCGTCCACCTTCCTCTGGTCCATGGTGATACCTTGGGGAGTGATGATGTAGTCGAGGAACTGAATTGTGGTCAGATGGAATTCACATTTTTCCAGTTTGAGATATAGTTGGTACTCTCTGAGTCGACGAGGTATTCCAGGTGGTCGCCCCGTCGACGGGAGTCGAGGATCTCATTGACTCGGTAGACGTTGTCGTCCTCGGGATCAGCTGGAGGAGGGGGCACCTCCGTGGCACCAGACCCTGGGGGAGAAGGAGTGAGAGGGTTAGTGTGTGGTTTGAGTAAGGAGACATGGAAGGTTGGTGCGATGCGGTAATGAGCGGGGAGTGATAGCCGATAGGTGACTGGGTTGATCTGCCTCTGTATCGCGAAGGGACCTATATATCTGGGACTCAGCTTACGACAGGGCTGTCGGAGATGGAGGTCCCGAGTGGATAGCAAGACCAACTGCCCGGGATGGTATTGAGGGGTATCGGCATGTTGAGTGTCGGCCTGGCTTTGATGTCTCCGAACAGCCCGCTGGAGGTGAGTATGAGCTGAGTCCCAGACCCTCTAGCCTCGTCTGGAACCAGTGATGGACTGCTGGAACGTCCGATGGTTCCGCCCGACCAGGGGAAGAGGGGAGGCTGGTAGCTGAGTATGCACTGGAACGGAGTGAGACCGGTGGTGGATTGTCGGAGGGAGTTCTGTGCATACTCGGCCCAAGGCAGGTAACGACTCCAGTGGTCCTGGTGGTCGTGACAGTATTACCGTAGATATCTCCCTATCTCCTGGATCTTCCGCTCAGTCTGGCCGTTGGACTGGGGATGGTATCCGGAGGTAAGGCTGACGGTCACACCCAGAAGGTTGAAGAATGCCTTCCACACACGGGAGACGAATTGAGGACCTTGGTCGGAGACGATGTCCTCCGGGATTCCGAAGTTTCGGAAGACGTGGTGGAACAGGGCCTCCGTGGTTTCAAAGGCCGTGGGCAAACCTGGTAGCGGGATCAGTTTGCAGGCTTTAGAGAAGCGATCGACCGCTACCAGGATGCAGGTGTGATTGTCTGACCGCGGAAGGTCGGTGATGAAATCCGCTCTGAGGTGGGACCAAGGTCGAGTAGGTACGGGCAGGGGGACCAGCTTGCCTTCCGGAAGGTGCCGAGGAACCTTGGACATGGCGCAGACTGAGCAGCCTTTGACAAACCGGGAGATATCCTGGGCCATACCCGGCCACCAGTAGCGTTGTTGGACGAGCGAGAGGGTTGTTCGGCTGCCTGGGTGTCCAGAGCCCGGAGAGGTGTGTACTGAGTCCATGAGGGACAGGCGCAGGCGAGTTGGTACATAAACCCGTCCCTCTGGACCTCCCGGCGGAGCAGGTTCGGAACGTGTGGCGATGTGGTCATCCAGACGATGTGGTCATCCAGACTCCACTGAATGGGACTTACAATCATGGCTGGAGGGAGAATGGTCTCCGGGTCCGCAGGAGGGACATCTGGCTGGAACTGTCGGGACAGGGCGTCAGCTTTCACGTTCTTGTGGCCGGGGCGGTAGGTTACCGAGAACTGGAAGCGGGTGAAGAACAGGGCCCATCGAGCCTGGCGGGAATTGAACCTTCTGGCCTCTCGGAGGTACTCAAGGTTTTGGTGGTCGGTGATTACGGTGAACGGGTGTTGTGCTCCCTCCAGCCAGTGTCTCCATTCCTCCAACGCGAGTTTGATGGCCAGTAACTCACGGTTGCCGATGTCATAATTCTGCTCCGCCGGGGACAGCTTCTTGGAGTGGATGGAGTTGAGGTGGATTCCCCTGCCGCTGAGAGAGAACTGCTCCTACCCCGGTAGTGGAGGCATCCACTTCTACGACGAAGGGTAGAGCAGGATCTGGAAGGGCTAGGGTAGGAGCAGAACAGAAGGCGGTCCTCAAATCGCGGAACGGTTGAAGGGCAGGAGGGTTCCAGGACAGAGACTTGGCCCCACTCTTGAGAATGTCGGTGAGTGGCGCACTGATGGAACTGAAGTTCTGGATGAATCGACGGTAGAAATTGCCAAACTCCAGGAATCGTTGAAGTTCTTTGCGAGTGGTGGGTAGTGGCCAGTTGGTGACGGCGTCCACCTTCCTCTGGTCCATGGTGATACCTTGGGGAGTGATGATGTAGTCGAGGAACTGAATTGTGGTCAGATGGAATTCACATTTTTCCAGTTTGAGATATAGTTGGTACTCTCTCAGTCGACAAGGTATTCCAGGTGGTCGCCCCGTCGACGGGAGTCGAGGATCTCATTGACTCGGTAGACGTCTGTCGTCCTCGGGATCAGCTGGAGGAGGGGGCACCTCCGTGGCACCAGACCCTGGGGGAGAAGGAGTGAGAGGGTTACTGTGCGGTTTGAGTAAGGAGACATGGAAGGTTGGTGCGATGCGGTAATGAGCGGGGAGTGATAGCCGGTAGGTGACTGGGTTGATCTGCCTCTGTATCGCGAAGGGACCTACATATCTGGGACTCAGCTTACGACAGGGCTGTCGGAGACGGAGGTCCCGAGTGGATAGCCAGACCAACTGCCCGGGATGGTATCTGAGGGGTATCGGCATGTCTGAGTGTCGGCCTGGCTTCCCATGTCTCCGAACAGCCCGCTGGAGGTGAGTAAGAGCTGAGTCCCAGACCCTCTAGCTCGTCTGGAACCAGTGATGGACTGCTGGAACGTCCGATGGTTCGCCCGACCAGGGGAAGAGGGGAGGCTGGTAGCCGAGTATGCACTGGAACGGAGTGAGACCGGTGGTGGATTGTCGGAGGGAGTTCTGTGCATACTCGGCCCAAGGCAGGTAACGACTCCAGTGGTCCTGGTGGTCGTGACAGTATTACCGTAGATATCTCCCTGATCTCCTGGATCTTCCGCTCAGTCTGGCCGTTGGACTGGGGATGGTATCCGGAGGTAAGGCTGACGGTCACACCCAGAAGGTTGAAGAATGCCTTCCACACACGGGAGACGGATCGAGGACCTTGGTCGGAGACGATGTCCTCCGGGATTCCGAAGTGTCGGTAGACGTGGTCGAACAGGGCCTCCGCGGTTTCAAAGGCTGTGGGCAAACCTGGTAGCGGGATCAGTTTGCAGGCTTTAGAGAAGCGATCGACCGCTACCAGGATGCAGGTGTGATTGTCTGACCGCGGAAGGTCGGTGACGAAATCCGCTCTGAGGTGGGACCAAGGTCGAGTAGGTACGGGCAGGGGGACCAGCTTGCCTTCCGGAAGGTGCCGAGGAACCTTGGACATGGCGCAGACTGAGCAGCCTTTGACAAACCGGGAGATATCCTGGGCCATACCCGGCCACCAGTAGCGTTGTTGGACGAGCGAGAGGGTTGTTCGGCTGCCTGGGTGTCCAGAGCCCAGAGAGGTGTGTACTGAGTCCATGAGGGACAGGCGCAGGCGCAGGCGAGTTGGTACATAAACCCGTCCCTCTGGACCTCCCGGCGGAGCAGGTTCGGAACGTGTGGCGATGTGGTCATCCAGACGATGTGGTCATCCAGACTCCACTGAATGGGACTTACAATCATGGCTGGAGGGAGAATGGTCTCCGGGTCCGCAGGAGGGACATCTGGCTGGAACTGTCGGGACAGGGCGTCAGCTTTCACGTTCTTGTGGCCGGGGCGGTAGGTTACCGAGAACTGGAAGCGGGTGAAGAACAGGGCCCATCGAGCCTGGCGGGAATTGAGCCTTCTGGCCTCTCGGAGGTACTCAAGGTTTTGGTGGTCGGTGATTACGGTGAACGGGTGTTGTGCTCCCTCCAGCCAGTGTCTCCATTCCTCCAACGCGAGTTTGATGGCCAGTAACTCACGGTTGCCGATGTCGTAATTCTGCTCCGCCGGGGACAGCTTCTTGGAGTGGATGGAGTTGAGGTGGATTCCCCTGCCGCTGAGAGAGAACTGCTCCTACCCCGGTAGTGGAGGCATCCACTTCTACGACGAAGGGTAGAGCAGGATCTGGAAGGGCTAGGGTAGGAGCAGAACAGAAGGCGGTCCTCAAATCGCGGAACGATTGAAGGGCAGGAGGGTTCCAGGACAGAGACTTGGCCCCACTCTTGAGAATGTCGGTGAGTGGCGCACTGATGGAACTGAAGTTCTGGATGAATCGACGGTAGAAATTGGCAAAGTCCAGGAATCGTTGAAGTTCTTTGCGAGTGGTGGGTAGTGGCCAGTTGGTGACGGCGTCCACCTTCCTCTGGTCCATGGTGATACCTTGGGGAGTGATGATGTAGTCGAGGAACTGAATTGTGGTCAGATGGAATTCACATTTTTCCAGTTTGAGATATAGTTGGTACTCTCTGAGTCGTTGGAGGACGGTTTGGTCATGGCGGATGTGTGTAGGCAGATCAGGAGAGTAGATGAGAATGTCATCTATGTAGATGATAACAAACTGGTTGAGGAGGTCACGGAATATCTCATTCATGAAACCTTGGAAGATGGCGGGTGAGTTGGACAATCCGAAGGGCATCACAAGATATTCGTAGTGCCCGCGGGGGTGATTAAGGCGGTCTTCCATTCATCACCCTCCTGCGTGCGGATGAGATTGTAGGCACTACGAAGATCGAGCTTGGTGTAGATGGCTGCCCCTCTGAGTTGTTCCAGAGCGGATGGGACCAGAGGAAGGGGATAACGGAATTTGACGGTAGCTTGGTTGAGGATACGATAGTCTATGCAGGGGCGCAAGCCTCCATCCTTTTTGCCCACGAAGAAGAAACTTGAAGCGGCAGGGGAAGTAGATGGACGGATGAATCCTTGGTCTAGCTCCTCCTGGATGTACTCCTCCATGGCCTTCTGCTCAGGGATGGACAGAGGATAGATCCTACCTCGCGGTAGGACCACCCCAGGCAGCAGGTCGATCGCGCAGTCCCATGGCCGGTGAGGTGGTAGAGTGGTAGACCCAGGATGGTATGGACCTGTAGTTTCTGTTGGATGGCATGCTACTTGGTTTGGAGACGGTGAAGGGTGGAGAGAGAGATGAAATTGGCCGCGGAGCCGGAGTCAATCAGCGCCCCGACTGGAATGGAACGGTGCAGGTAAGTGAGAGTGGCAGGTGTAGTTTTCAATGGGGAAATGGAAAGGGGTAAATTAACTGTACTCACGGTGGGTCGCGCGGACGAGTGGGACAGGATGCTAGCAGGTGTCCGGCGGCTCCACGGTATAGACATAAGCCGTTGGAGATGCGGCGGTTGCGTCAGATGCTGGAAGGCGGGTGGTGCCGATATCCATCGGTTCTGGTGCTGGAGGGCTGTTGTAGGATGATTGGCGAGGAGGCGGAGGTGCAGGGCTGTCAAGCTGGCAAGCAGTGCGGCGTTGGTCGATTCGAATGGAGCGTTGGATGAGGCTCTCGAGTCCGATGTTATCATCGTAGATGGCCAGCTGTAGTCGGATGTCAGGATTAAGTCCATGGCGGTAGGCGGTTATGGAGTGCGGTTTCATTCCATTCCAGAGAGGCAGCGAGGGTCCGGAATTGTAGACGCATATGTGGCGACAGACGATCTCTCCTTGCCTCAAACGAAACAGCTGATCTGGCATGGAGATGGAATGTACCGACTGGGTGAATACCTGAGAACGAAATGACCGTAAAAGGCGGCAAAGGTTTGGGTGACAGGACCACGGGCTTTCCACACAGCATGAGCCCAATGTAAAGCTCGCACTGCAGGAGGAAGCCACTGCACTCCTCCTCCTCGCCTGAGTAGGGCGCTGGTTGGGCCATGGGACTGGCAGAGGCAGACGCTGAAGAAAAGATCCCGGAAGAAGTGGCGAGTGTGGGCGAGCTGGTCCGGGGACTGGACGGAGACGGTGAATCCGATGTAGTGCTGGTGCTGGGGTGCTGCATGTTTGTTGGTCTGGTCTTCTGTCACGACACAGAAGGACACAGATGAGTGAGTAGAACCAGGTTTATTGAAACAGGCGAACAGATGGTGGGTATAAGCAGGAAGCAGCAATGGATGGCTGGGTAACAGTCTGAAATAGTGTCTCTTATCTGGGAAGGTGGGAACGGGCGCAGGCGTGCAGCAGAACCGCGGGGAGCTGGAAAGGACCGGAGAATGGAGCTGAAGAGGAGCGGAGAATGGGAGCTGAAGAGGAGCGGAGGATACGGGAAGCACTCGGGCTGAGTAGACGTCACACTGACGGGGTTTGAGTAGCGGGAGTCTTCAGTGGTAACGTCAAACGAGACCAGACAAAGAGTGACTGGGAGAGGTGAGTTCTTATAGTGAGGGTGATTGAAGCGAGGGTGATGAGAACAGGTGATGGTGATTAGTATCGGGGGAACCGGAACGAGTGGGCGGAGTGATGTCTGGTGCAGGTGCTGGTGGATCCGTGACAGCTTTAAAGGCACAATATTTATTTTTGCTTTAAAAATAGCAAAAATAACTGTATCTTATAAATTTCTATTAGATGTGTACTTACATTATCCCAACAGTTTCCACCAACTTTCAAATCCAGAGAAATTTATAGTTTAATTCAAAGACACAGGGACGTTTCTTTATTTCCGTTTCGTCGCCCGTCTATGGCGTCATATAATCTTTGACACCTCTAGTTTCTTTACCGCCAAACACAAAGGGGAACACAGACCGTCAATAAAAGCAAATAAAACAACGAATTTAGTAGTTAGTATCAATTTGCAACTGCACCAAACTTGACCGAGATTATTATATGTAATATTTATATTAGTCTGATTATATCTGTATCATATAGTTATGGACCACGATTATGCTTTTGCCTGCACGTTCTGCTGCTTGAGCTAGCTCATTAAAGCTGCAAATGTATGGGTTAAAAATATGACCCGAGAAGGGTTTGGTACAGGAGAAGAAGCATGACATGGGTAAACATTGGGGTTGCATTTAAAAAAAATGGAGAGACATTTGTGCACAAGCTAAATTGAGAGATGCCGATCTCGCTTGCATTCTAAGCACCCATTCAGCTAACTATGATTAATCCGTAATATTTTGTAAAACGATGATGTCATGTGTAAAACACAGACAGACTGAGCTCTCATGTGTAGAATCATAAAGTAGAAAGTAGCTTCATATGCAGTTCACTAACGCTATCTTGTTCAGATATCATAGTATAAATCGTAATTCTAATTATTAAAGAAAGTTGACTGTGTTTTTTAAACATCTATTAATACTAGCTAGAATGGAATACTGATTTAATAGGCTTCTGATAATTCATATCTCTCTGTTTGAAAAGACGTGATTGTCAAAATACTTAGTTAGAATGAGTGAGAAACGTGGGGAATGACAGAGCGTGTGTGTTCGAATGAACATCGCATTGCTGGTTCACTCGTGCTCTCTCTCTCCCCAGAGGGCTGGTTGTTATTGACAGCGACAACAACTCATGTGAGCCCACGTCTTTCCTAACGTCATCAAAGTACGTCTTTTGTTATTATTTTGATTGAGTGACCCCTGGTGGCCAAAAATTACATACTGTACGTTTAAAACTGGATAACAGTTCAAATTATAGTCGTGTGTGTAATGTAAGTCAACACATCAAAATAAGTGTACTTTAAAGATAATGATTTAATATACTTTAAGGTAAACCGTTTAATTTGAAATGATTACAAAGTGTGATTATTATTATTATTATTTTTTTTACCGCATGCAGTGGTTCACCAAAAACCCAAGAAGCATTTTGAATGGGAGAGAGTGGAAATACATGGAAAAGATAAATATCCAAAATGCAACTCCAAAAAGTGGTTGCTGAAAACTCTTTGTAATTCATTTAGAGCTAAGAGAGTATGAAATTGTGAAATTCTAACATTTCTGTTATTTATCATACTCAGATATTTCTATATTTACTTATTGTTCACTTGGTAGTCAAAGAATAATAATAATAATAATAATTAACATGTTGCCCTCCTTTACAAAAAAGATAAACATGCTCCAGTGCTGAGTATATGGAAGAAAAATATTGCAAGGTGTTGCCTGTAATCGTAGCTCTTGCTTGAGGAAATATTAAAAAAGAAAAAAAAATCATATTTAAGCATGTGCACAGCTCAATAGTCTTCAGGGGCAGGCTGGCAGCGGAGGAGCAATGAATGTGCTTTACACAATGCACATAGCCTTTAGAAAATACTAACAGTAACACCTCTGAGGCTGCAATGAGAATGTTTAGACATTATTATTTTTTTCTCTCTATGCACTTTTCCTTCAGTCCGCACCGCTCACCCCCTTTGGTGCTTGGCATCAGCTCTGTCACAAATTTGAGAGAGGCCTTATCTAGCTTGTGGTCTGGATGCTTTGTCAAATAATCAGCCCTCTGGGATTGAGCAGGATCTGAGAGATGGGGCTTTGGGGCCTCAGGGATTTCTCACCCCAGGTCTCGCCTCCATCCCTTCAGTCTTTAAAGGTCTCCCCTCTTTTTTTGTTCTACCAACTCATCCATTTCCCTCTCAAGGATATCCTTGTTTCTCATGTCCCCACAGGGCTGATTCTTGTTTTATCCCTTACTCTTTTATTCACTCTACCTTCCAGGAGTAACTCACCCACATTATACCCTTCTTAACCACTATTTTTCTGCTTTTCTTTCCTGCAGGCCTGTCTTGCACTATTTGGAAGGGATTTGTTTCCTGAACAAGGGATTTCATCTGAGCACAGAGTTTTTTCTAAAAAAAAAACACAAAATAAAAAGTAAAATAAATAAATAAATAAATAAACTTTTGTTAAAAATTTAACTCTGAGAGGAGAGATGTCGTGAGTTTTTCCTCCTGCGTTTAAAAAAATCCTGTCCACATGAAAACGCAAAAACACACTATCAAGCACTGTCAAGAGCATGCCACACCAGCAGGTGGTGATATAACCCTAACCGTAAAGCCACGTTGGCCAATCAGAAGCCTAACAAAAAAGTTATTACAGGTTCCAGATACGACAGATAACGGCATAGCACGGGCGCACACTCTGACATAGCAAGGCAAAAACCCAGGTAAACCCCGATAATACAATAACCGGCATTTCCTGAAAATCCTCACCTTGGCAGGGGTTTTCAAAAATGTCCGGTTTCAGGCCCCATTTACACGATGGAAAAATGCAGATATTTCTCTGCGTTTTGCCCTCTCATTTACATGAAAACGTCGTTTTTATCACATAAAACAATTATTTCTAAAAACTCTGGGCAAAGTGGAGATTTCTGAAAAAGCTGGTTATGTGTTGCTGTGTGAACTGTGAGAAACGACGTTTTTGGTTCTCTCTTGTCGATTTTGAGGATTCTGATTGGCTTGCATGGCTTTATCCTTAACCCCTACACTGCCGGAAATAGGTTTGGCATTGTTATGATGGCGCTTTAATGCCGTATTTATGCGGGTGTGTGAACGATGTTATTTTTGAAAAAGGAGAGCGGGAAAATATTCGTTTTGCTAAATACCTTGCTTTGTGAAAACATGGCCTCAGTGACCTGATACTGCGTTTCCATGTGGACGAACTCGCCAAACCACGTAAAAAAGTCACGGTTATAAAAAGACCCTTGTCCATGTGGACAAGGCCTTAATGTTCTCAAAAAGTAGTCTTTTGTTTAAATTGTTTTTAGGTGAATATTAATTAATTACATTTTTGCAGGGAAAACATTTCTCAGATCAGGCCACTGCGAGTCAACATAGGGTGCTTTTACTGTAACATAATGATTGGCCATTAGGTTGTTTTTTAACTCTATTTGGACCAGATTTCCCTATATATTTATGTCATGACAACACTCAGAAGATTTATAAGCATGGCAATGGATGTGACAATGTTAGTGCTTTTGCTGATGTTATGATGTATGATGATGATGATGATGATGATGATGATGATGATGATTATTGCTGTTGTTGTAGATTATTGTTGCTGCTGCAGAGCCAGTATACAGGGACTTGCTACTGCCAATACAAACATTAATACAGCATGTAAGACATACTGCTGCTGTACAAAAAGGAAATATAATAATGCCTGAATCAGAACTATACAGGTGGAGCTGGGGAAGGTGGAGGGTATCAGAAGTACACTGAAGCATGCTGAAAACTGATTCTGATTATCATTAGCAGGCATTCACACAGAACAATATTTTTGTTCCAATTGTGCTTTTTTCTGTTGTTTTCCTATGTGAGCTATATTGTGCATGTTTTAGTCCATTTTGACCAAAAGAAACATTAGTTGCTCTCACTGATAATTTAGCCTCAAGTCAAATATTCAAGTACGTTTAAAAAATCATTAGGCCTCCCTCTCTTACAAGCAACATCAAAGTCCTGTCTCCTATGTTAATAACTTTAACTTATGTTGTTTGGAAAATGCATCCCATCTGAAATGTATAGAGATATAATAATAATAATAATAATAGGTTTTAATGAAGGTCATGTGCTTTTGGTTGTGCATGATGTAGATAATTAAGGGAAATAATTTTATGAATATGATGATCTTACTTGACTCTGCTACTAAATTGGCAATTTTGAGCAAATTGTGATCAGACTCTCTCCTTATTGATTAATTTCATGTTTTACTTTTTAATGGACTGTCAGCAGGCAGTATTTGAACAAACCAACAGTTATTTGACCCAGAATGTTAGCAAAAAGGTCTAAATTCATAATGAAGATGCACCAGGAAGGCAGAAGGATTGCACACAACAAGAAAATTAGCATTATAGGTATTCAACAAAGGTCAAAATAAATGAGGAGATGCCCTGTGAAAATTCACTCTGCAATTATGGACATTAAAATCCCAAAGGATGCACAAACGAGGAAGTTAGCTATTAGCTTCATTATTTATACAGAGCTTGTGAGGAAGGAAGGAAGGAAACAAACAAACAAATTTGTTCACTTTGGATGGGATTTAAAAGTATGTCTGTGAACATTTATATGTCTGTCTGAGTTTACAGTGCTCCGTCCCTGTGCATGGTTAAGCAGATAACCTCTTATCGAGCACACTGTGGGACAGCCTCTCTGTCTGGCACCTTTGTGTGAAGTGCTGGCTAGAAGATTACAGAGAACCCAAATTGGCCCATAGGCTCACCCCGGGCCTCAATGTCCCGCTAAAGCCAAGTTCTTTTTTTTTTTTTTTTTTTAAATCGTTCTACTTACTTTAGGACCATGTGGACAAAAGCATAGATATCATATATGACTAGATACCCTATTGGCCGCTGGAAACGAGAAATCCGGCCGCCATTTTGAACCGGTCGTATTCCTAGTCTCGTTGCGTGGCAGCAGATCAGATGTCAGAGCACTGTGGAGCATTTTCCCGTTCTAATCGCCGGACCACCGAAAATAGGGCTTTTCACAAGTAAGTCTTAACATAACCGTACTATTGGTTGTATTTTGTGAATAGAATATTACCAGATAATCAAGAAGGAGCAAGGATATTTGCTATTACTGTACTGAAATCGTTGTGAAATGCTGTTTACTGCATTCGCCGGTGTTCACCCGGCATGGAGAGGTGGGGTAACTGTTAAAGTAATAACTACAAGAGCTTCTAGGTTATCAGATAAGCATTCAACTGCCCTGATTGTATAGGTTATTTGTGTTTGCGCACATCAGGAAGCAACGTAATATACACGCATGATAGCGATGTGCAAATTTAGTTACCCCTCCAACCTCTAGTTTTATTGATAACCTATATCTTATCACATGCGATTTGGCTATTGATATTACAGAAGTCCTGTGGTAAAATTACATTAACTTACTCCATCTACCCTTGTAAAGTTAATCCGAATAGGGCTTTAGTTCTCAACATTTTCCCCTCCCACATTCACATTCAATAATAATAGGCTTAATGTTGTCCGACTTCGAATTTAATTTTTTAGAAATTACTGATGCAAACACGTTGAAAGCTTCTTCTCAGTTTTTATTACAGGTGGCTGCGTTCAGTGGATTCGGTGGCTGCGTTCTCTGTGTGTGAATGAAAGTGTGTGTGTGTGTGTGTGTGTGTGTGTGTGTGTGAGAGAGAGAGAGAGAGAGAGAGAGAGAGAGAGAGAGAGAGAGAGAGTGTGTGTGTGTGTTCGCGTGTATGTGTGTGCGATCATAAATTGTTTCTTCTACTTATTAAAATATCTTACTTTACTGCTACTATCTGTTTCTGCTTCTTTATTATATTTTATAGTGTGTGATTTATAAAATACATTATATCCTTCATCACACATATTGTGTCTGGTCACTGTATATCTTATCAGAATATTATATTACTGTTAAACTTACTATGGATATTAAAATACGTCGACCATGTGTCCTGTATCATAGCTACATGAATGACCTTTGCAGCAAAAAAAAAAACCTGCGTGAAAATCAGTTCAGTATTCAATATGATTAATTTAATGCGCTGACAGCTCATTTCACCTGCCATTCAGATTACACTGAGCGGAGCGGATGACCGGTTTAAGATGGCGGCTCTAATTCTCGTCCGTGCCAATAGGCAGTAGCGGTCGATAGGGCGTCTACCTATATGAATGTCTATGGACAAAAGTAAGTAAGTAAGAGCAAAGAGGAAAACCAGAGTGATGGATTCCTTGTCTTACAGAGGATGGATATTTGAGACACCCTGGAGGAGATATGTGGTACTGCAGCAGAATTAGACATTTGTCTGTTGCTATAAATAGAATAACGCTCAGTGATGTATAACTGGTAAACCCACCTCTTGTGTGATTTTATATTTGTAACATTATTGAGGTCTTTTTGTTAAACAAAAATATAGGGTTTGTGTGGCTGAATTGCCTTTTAACTGTATGCCCCGTCTTGTTTTACAGTGAAAATATGCAAACATGCTTAAGCTTTATTCACAACGTATCGAACAACACAACAAATTAGATTTCTGTAGCAGAAGATGACAGAGGCACAACAGCAAGACAGAATAATAAAATAGCATATGTGCAGAAAGGCACACACACAAAACATGTAAGAAAAGGGTGTGTAATATAATAAATATGGATTAAAAATTTAGAATTAAAAGCACAGATGATAGGATGACTTTAGCTTCCCTGACCTTAACAAGACTAGTGGTTTAGAAAATAGATGGATGGATGGGTGCATGGATAAAATTTTTGATATTTCCCTATCAATCATAGAACTAATAATGTTATAGTTATCTAGTTAGTTAACCAGGATAAAATCACACTGAGACCAAGACTATTTTGCTCTTTTGAGTGACCTGACCAAAGCAGCATAAAGAAAAAAGAAAAAAACAAGAGCGTAATTTACAATTGAAAAAAAGGTAAAGTTGATCTTAAGAGAAAGTTTAAAAAGACATAAACAAAAGAAAAGGAAAAACACCTTGAAAAATTCAATATGGAAATTTATTCATGGGAACTTTTTTTTTTAGAGTGAAGGTCATAAGTGCTATAAATACAGCTAACAGAGGAATAGTCAACGTGTAATTACAAAGGAAGAATCAGATTCAGTGGGATAACATTAGGTAAGGAACTAACAATAAAAAACAATTGTGAAACATTTCGTAGTTCATGTTAATTTGAACATTTATTAAAACATTAAAAATAATAATGGACAGCTGTTAATTAATGTTAACAAGGACAAATACAAATTAGCAAAATACATGTTCATTGTTAGTTCACTTTAGTTAATCAACTTAACTGATAGGACCTTGTAAAATGTGGCCAAATATATTGTAATAAATAATAATAATAATATATATATAAAAAACGCATTAATAAATGGATTCTGGACTAGCTCTTTGTGATTAGCCTTAAAATCAAAACAACACTCTCAAATCTCCCATGATCTAAACCGCAGCTACTGTACCACACTGGCCTGTCAAACAAGAAACTGGACAGCAGGTGGCGGTGTTCGGGCACGTTGAAGCTCGACAAAGAGAGAGGGCGCATGACATGCACAGAAGGAGAAGGAGGCGCTGTGGTTTGTTCATGCTGAGGGGGGAGATGGGAAAGTAGAGCACCCACATCAGGACGATCATTATATCTCCAGGCGTCTGGCGTGCAGAGAGATGTCCACCATAAATCAGGAGAGAAATAGGGCCAGCGTTCACCCAGACCCCCATGGGAGGATGAATTCTTGCATTTTACATGAATGAGGCGCAACTGTCTTTAAGCATTCTAATTGGATCACAGGGCTTTTTTGGTTTATGAGTAAAGATCATCAGGTAATTAAGCTTACCGCTTAAAGGCATCCAATAACTAGTTAATTCCTCTGACAAATGTAAACCAGCTCAATACAACAAGGGCATACATTTGAGGGCGATACATTTTTTTTTCAACCAGTGGCAAATGGGTGGATCGTTTGAGAATACCTATTAAAAAAAAAAAAAAAAAAAAAAAAAACAATTATCGGTTACACTTTACAATATGGTCTCATTTGTTAACATTAGGTAATGAATTAACTATAACATTAACAATGACCAATACATTTGTTACAGTATTTTTTAATCTTTGTTCATGTTAATATAAATCTAGCTGTTAATTCATTCATATTAGTTCATAGTGCATTTTACTAATGTTAACAAATACAGCTTTTGATTTTAATAATTTCATATCAATAACTAATGAAACCTTATTGTAAAGTGTTAACCAATTATTTTTGAGTTTCTACTTGGTGAGGCTAGTGGTGCAAAAATTACACATTTCAACTTTTGGGATGTGTTCGCACTTGCCATTTTTTTGTTCGATTAAAATGAACGCTGGTGCAAATCTGCTAGTGTGGTTCATTTGAATTAGTGTGAACGCTGACCATCCGAACCCTGGTGCGCACCAAACAAGTGGACAGAGTCAGAAAGATCAGTCTCAGTCTGCTTCCAAATGAACACTGGTGAGGTTCAAATGAAATATGAAAGCAACAACACGGACCAAATACAAGTAAACAAACCAAAAAACGGGACATAATGTCATAAGATGCGACCCTAAAAAGGACAGAATGTAAACACAGAAAGTCGTAGTCGCAATGTTGCCCATCACAGTCCCGTACAGGGATCAGAACCGCGTCTCCACGCAGCAGATCTTCATTTGTGTGTGACGGAGGGATTCCTGCTGCTGTTTTGACTCCTTTACAGATTTTTAACCTCTTCACGAGCCGGTCAAAATACCATCATATGTAGGCTAAACACAGTCAATAAGCGCATTTAGCTCAGCACACAGCATTGTTTTGGATGTTCGGTAAGTTCCGACACAATACGAAATAAAAGCTGACCAATCAGGTTGTGAACATATCCCTATGCCTTTAGGTTACAGCAGGTATCTTTAGGTTCGGTGTTAAAATGCCAATAAGAATGCTAAAATTTGTGAACTAGTGTGAACTCCCTAAAATACAGAATGCAATATGAACACAATAAGTTAATTATTATAATTTAGTTAAGAACGAATGCATCAATTTGATTAGCTAGATACATTATCTGGGTTGTATATTCTTCAAATAAAGTAGTATTTTACCTCAAAATATTGGGAACTATCCATTTAATAATATAATTAATGAAATGTACAAAATCTTTCACTGTCCAATAAAATAAAAACATAACATGCGAGTGACTTCAGTTGTTCCTCAGGTGTCGAGCCTAGTTTCCGTATTTAGCCAGACCCCCACACTGGAGTGGCCTCAGTGGGCTATGCCATGTTATGGGAAATCCTAGGAGACTCAGATGGGCGTATGGAAGCTTGCGCTGGCATGAGGAATGGGAGGGAGGGAGGACGAGGAGAGTTCCAGATGGGTTTAGGCATTCCATTAGCCACATTTCGACAGTCAGGCCAGCTGCCACTCCGGACCGGAGGAACCTGGGACTCTTCCCCTAGGAGTTACCCCAACATCAGGATCCTCACTGTCCTTAAAACTGAGAGCAAGTCAGATTTAAAAGGTAAATGAGCTGATAATTATACATTAGCCATAAGGTATTCCCTAGGGAGGGAATACCGAAGCTAAATTAGAACAGAAAATGAACTTTTAGTCATTCCTTGTCTGAAGTTTATGTATAAACATATTATTCCAATCTTTTGACTGGCAGTGTATGTAAAACACTTTATAAATGCAGAGCTACATTTAATCATTAATTACTTTAAAGGATTCAGAAATTCAGCACACAACTTTTTTTTGTGTGTATCATGAGATTACACATGGGATTGTGTGAATAATTACTTTTCTGATAAACTATTCCATTGCTTTTGTGGCTTTTTAAGAATCAGACATTTTCAGATCACAAGAATGCCGTCATAATTAACAGCAACAAAGAACCACAGTCAGGCCCTGCCCTTAAACCTAAATGTATTGTACCTACACACCTTTATGGATATTGCAGTGACTGACAGGAAATAATTACACATGTGTAATTACTGC
>JAQIUQ010000544.1:0-25000 GCA_030378365.1 Hybognathus amarus
CCGCTACTATAAACCATAGACTGTAAAAAAAACATTGGTAACCATAGTAACAGTTACGCTTGCAAACAGAGTGAGAGACACATATGAAAAAAAAACAACAACATTTATTTAGGTAGGCTAAATGGATGATTTTTGCATTTAGAGTGCTAGAACTAACGAGCCGTAACTTAAGAAAATAACCGTCATTTTTACACGTCTGTTAAAAAATCACACTGTAAACATCAGTTATAACTTTAACTTCTTTTTAACTTGGCAAATAACCGAGGTATAAGCGGGATAATCCACGGATAGCCATGCATTAAAGAATTTTAATGCACGACGTATAGGCAACCGCCATCCGCTTCGCGTCGGGTGGTTCTTTGCCTCTACGTCGTGCATTAAAATCCTTTAATGCATGGCTAGCCGTGGATTATCCCTTACATGTGCGGCGGCCTTGCTGACAGAGCACCTGCTGGCTGTTTTGATCGAAACGACCTGGTTACTGTGAACAGAATCTTGATGGACATTCTATGACGCGGCAATCGTTGCTGAGTCAGTCTGCAGTCTGAAAACTTTACCTCAGAGCATCCGTTAACTGAATGAATTGAGAATCTCACCTGAAAAATTCAATAACATCAGCAATTGTCATTCAAGCAGCTGATTTCTGTAAATGAATGCAAAACGAAATGTATATTGCAGGATAGGGCGAAGCTCAGGACACATCAGCAACGATTTGAGACAAAAATAATTTAAATTTGATATAAAACTATGTAAATGGCGCTCTGTGGCGCTGCAGGGTTTTGAAAACGGTCCTGGAGCCGTCGCTGGGCGCCCGGACAGACGCCGAATGGCGCTGCCGGTGTGTGTACACTCATTAGAGAGATAATGTGTTCGAATTTTAAAGACGTGGCGCTGCACGGACGCGTCCGGTGTGCGACCCCCTTAAGGATTTCTTTGGTTGATTACAGCCCTATAAAACTTAAACTTTATTTTTTTTATTTTTTTATTTTTTTTAAATGAGCGATCTTTTGCTTGATAAGACCCTTATTCATCGTCTGGAATTACTCCTTTAGGACATAGTGGGCGATTTCAAACACAGTCTTAAATTTCTGGAGACTGAACTGTAGCCACACTGAGCGCACTCGCCACGAACTGGACAAGGGTGGGAATTTCAGTTACAAGCTACTAGCTAATAGATCACCCTAAGTGTAATCTGTCAAAATGATGGAAAGCCTTCAGATTTTTCTGTCACTGCTAAAAAAAATCAGTCAAAGACGGAACATGTTTAACGCAACCAAAGTTTGTTTACTTACTCAAAGGATATCAATATTTCAGATTTAGAAATCACCTCGCCCAGTGCAGGTGTAGCCATGTCACTCTGAACGCCAATGGCCATGGGAATCCCTCCACAGTTGATGTTCCCAGTTCTTCAGCCACAGCCAAACTGTAGCTGAAGTCCAATCCACAGACCGCCATACTCTGCAAACAATCAAAACAACCAGTGAATACCAAGAGAGCAGAAGCTTCATCTCCTCAGTTTTTTTTTTTTGTTAAGATGTAAACATTGTAAAATACTGTAAATATACTGTAAATGGTTTAGAACAATATCCCACACTATTTGCAGGAACATTTTGATAACAAAGCAAGTGAAATTTAAAGTGTTTCTATCAGGTCTCTTTGTTCTTGGGCCTCAATAAGCTAAACTTGCTTACTTTAGTACTGAAGACAATATGCACTCATGCAAAAGTCCTCTGCATATTTGTGCCATGCAGTAATCTAAAACTTGACATGCCCTTTTCACACCCCTGCGGTCCATTTCATCATAACATATTACAATGTCTTAGGCAAATGGCTTTTATGCAATTACATGTGATCGTAATAACAGCATTACTGTTTTCCACGATACTTTCCTTGTCATGCATTTATTCATTTACCATTTCCCTTCAGGAAACAAATATTATGACATTGAGGAAATTATTGTAATCTGTGCAGGCAATAAGGACAACAATAATGTTGAAAAGTAAGGCCTTTAGTGATTGTGGTGAACTCTTCACTCATTTACCCCAGAACTACAGGACGCTGTATTCTGTCATCAGGTACCGCAATGGTTGTGGACAACATTTGGTGTGGCAAAGTAAGGAAAAGTGAAGCCAGAGAGCAAAGGAAACAGATACAGCTGCACAGGAACAGTCGTAGTCAAATAATTCAATATCCAAACAGACAATCTGTTAGTGTTCGGTACCTAGTGAGATGCATCCGAAAGAAGGGCTTGTTTATCCTGAACACAAACTAGCAATAGTACTATGCCCTTTTGTTTTGGGAGGTCTACTAGAATAGGCTAGAAAAAATTGTTGCGGCTTCTCTCTTCTCAGTCTGTCAGTAACGCTCTGTTTAGTTCCTGTCTCTATGAAGCCCCTCCTTCTGAAAAGCAAAATGTGCTCTGATTGGTCAGCTAGATCAATGTGTTGTGATTCGAGCGTGTTTTGTAAATGACACACCCTTTACCATAACAGCGAGTTTCAACACAATACTAACTAGCTAACTCAACCAGGCCTAGGGATGGGTACCGAACCCCAGTATTAAACGGGCCCCGGTACTGAATTTTAAAAGACCGCTGTATCGATAAGCTTGGACGTTAGCGGTTCTGCTGTCGAGTACTGGAGAAATTAAGAAAATACACGTAGGCTACTATTTATTATTCCTAAGACGTTATCTTGAACATGTTTATCCCGCCAGCCATTTCTATATATAAACCATATTTTAATTAAACCATTTTTAAGCTAATTTCAGGCATGAAAACGGGGTCAGGGGTGAAAAAGGTGAGAAGGATATTACCCTCTAGGGGTTCAGGGCATGCTCCCTGTAAGAAAAATGTAAATATTCCATATTTTAAAGCATCAATCTGATGCATTTTGAGATGCATTTTTTGCCAACATAGGGAGAGCTGGAGAAACTTAACTTCAGCCATGAGTCAAAAATATTATGGCCTTATTTTAATAATAAAAATAAAAAAAAATCAAGTAGAATTTCTATAACTGTGTTGAACTGATAATCACTCTTTTGTGTGTTAAACACAATCTACCTAAAACAGACAACTTCAAGAAAAACAACAAAAAAATATGATCATAACCTATGACAAAAATTATATCAAAAACTAGATTAGTGGGTAACTCAGTCAAATTTAGTCAAGAAAAACAATAATTTTATAAAATTAGAACATTTACTGAAAAAAATTCAGTGGGAAACAAATAAGAGACAATAACTGTAGCACTAAATCTGGTAAAACGTTGCACATTGCTCTTTGTATTGTTGTAAAATGCATTCATGAAAAACAAGATTAAAAAAATCTAAAAGATAAATTATTGTATAGTCTACTATAAAATTAAGAAAATATCAGTGGTGGGCCGTCAGGGCCAGCAAGGCCTTCTCTGCTGGCCTAAACACTATCAGAATCACTGACTTGCACTTTAATATATTTTTTCCATGAATTAGCATTAAATTATTCCAAATAGTTCTCTAAATTTCATAGCTTTTCTCTTGGTTGCGCTGCTTTCAGTAGTATGTATTTATGTTAAGCTTGTATCCAATCATATTTCATCCATCATGCGTTGCCGGGTAAATAAATCTGCCTGGAGGCCTTCAGAATCGACACAGCGGTCGTCTGTAGTATAAATGAATGGCAATTTCTTTAACCAATCAGATAATCAGCCAATCAGATTTCGCTTTGACTGCAGCGGGGCCATCTAGCTGGCATATAATAACGTATGTATTTTCTCCTTCTTTGATTGGATGCGCGTACAGACTGCGTACTTTTAGTGGTAGTATCAGAGAATCTGGTAGTATCCGCATCTGTTGCGAACTGCGTAAACTAAATATATATTCCTGTAGATGTAATAGTTTTTTAACCCCAAAATTAATGTTTCTTTCCCTCCTCGACCTCCAGCAGAAATAAATCCCTTATTCAGCCTGAGCTAAACGCAGAATAACGGAACTCTATTCAATCTCTCCGGGTAAAAACAGAACTGACTAACGTAAGTTATGAAACGAATGATTTTGAAGGCAAAAGTCCCGCTGATCTCGTTGATTTGGTTCAAAACTCTGTGTGAGAGCATGGGGAAGCTGTACACATCGTCATGTTTTGCGGTGACTGTGTGCTTCTGTCGACAGGCACTCTCAGCCATAAAGCGAATAAAAACTTATGCTAGAAATATGACGAGACAGACACGACATTGTTGGAACTGAAACGCAGTTAGAACCTGTACAACAGTAATTGAAGTCTTCTTGATGAAAGAAATAAGGATGGATTTTGTGTAAAGAAATAATCTGTAGTTTTGGTCAGTTAGGCTAATGCTTTTCCCCCGTGGTAAATATGATTTTCTTCTTAATTTTTCTTATAAATTTATGATCGAAACTTTATTTTATTTCAAACATCTATTGTAACGTCTGAAAAGGGACTATTAGCCCTTGAACGACAAGATAAGGGAGGCTCCGTTTCCAACGCACCAGCCGAAACTCACTACCGGCCTTTCCCGAACTCACCGCATTAATCCAATCAACTGCGGTTGCAAAATAAAAACAACAATTATAGAGAGGCTTTAAGCTGATACACTATTAAAAGTTATTATTTCAGGTAGGACAGAAGGCCTAGGTGTGAAATGCACAGCCCGCCACTGGAAAATATATAGCACAATGTATATCACAGCTGTTTAATGAGGCAGCAACATATGCTAGATAGACAGAACAAAACAAAAAAAATACTAAAAGTATTGTGCAAAAGTATTATGATTTGATTATGAAAGACTCCAATTGAGTGCGGCACACAGCGCTTCTGCGCATCGCAGAGCGCTGAATGATGCGCTTGAGGCAACATGAGTCACAGCACGCAGCTCTTCCATAGAGCTCTTGGAGTCCGCATTGACAAGTTCAAAGCACAAAGGAAATATATCGATCGATGCATAGTGTATTATACAGTATACTATCTATGCAATATTGAGCCTTTTCTTTTAACAGTTTTACATTTCAGTTACTGTGCGCGTGAAGAAACAAAGATAGTGCTTTCCAGTGTTGTGATCTAGTAAACACGCGGTAAAGGATGATAAACATGATTGAGGTACTACAGCAAGATAGTCAATTTATGCGAAACCCTAGAGCTTTATCTACAGATCAGGTATAATAATATTAACATTTAATCATCTAGGAGAGAGTTTCATCGTTGCCGAACGCAACGCGCTGTGCTGTCTGAAAGGAGTCGAGTCGATGCGCTGTTCGTTTGAACTGAACGGTGAATTACTGTCAGCCGCAGCGGAGGGAAAGGTTTACGTGAACTTGATGTAATGACTTAGATATCAATTTCTATCTCACATTATACTATAGTACGGCTTCATATATATTATACACCCCCACCCCCAAACATTTTCTCATCAAATCTACACGATTCACGTAGGTCACCTATTTTGGTTTCAAAACGGCGAATTTCGCCGAAAGGTGAGTAATTTTCATGTCTGAAATTTGCTATTCGCAGTTCAGAAGAGAGAGAGATCTCTCAAGCGGAGCCGCAAAGCGCACAAAACGACAGCCCTGCTTAATGAGTGACAATGAGGACAGAACTAAACATTAAAACGTGGTTACACTTTAGATCTGGTATATTATTCTAATTTAATTGTAGATTTCGGCTTCCAAAGATTATAAAAAGAAGATATTTGAGATAAAACCGTTAAAAACTAGACGCATCTGTCCAGCGCAACTTCCTTCAATTCACAGCGCTGCACTGTCAGTTCTTCCTAAAACCCAAAACGTGCCGTCAGAATCAGCATGACCGGCTATTGTTGCAAAACGCTGTCTCTACTGTTGCTTGATCAAAAAAAGCCTATTAAAAACACAAAAACCTGCGCAAGAGACGCTGTTCACAAGGCGGCGCACGCACCAAACGACTGAAGACAAGAAGAGTAAAGCCTTCTTTGGTTTTCATGTGTCCTAAACTATCAAATATACATAAAAATGTCAAAATGACCAGCTCTGAGATTCACTTAAACACAATTATGTCTTAAATGGAAGTAAATAATAGGGAGAAAATGATGTGCTTCAGCTACCTATTAAATCCGCACTTGGTCTTAAAGTGGCAGCAGTCTAATAAACCTGCTAACGATTCAGCCATTAATGCAAATCAAACAACAAGAGGCAGAGAAAATCACTCACAGCTCTTGAATGAGTACTTTAGATTTAATAAGCATTAATCTATCTATGATAAACTACAGTTCTATTTTACATTTGATTACTAAATTAGATTTATTTTCAGACAGAAAATATTACCTAAAAAGTAATGTTAGTAGACCTTCCTGAAATTAAAGCACTGTGTATATAATTTGTATCTTTGATTAATTGTATCCTTGTGTTTGTACTTGTGTCCTATCTTTTGTATATAAAACAATAAAAGCCTGCACACTGCTGCATAACAAATAGATTTTTTTCTTCGTTTTGTTAAAGCATTACTTGTTTACCTTTTTTTACATTTCAGAATATAAAGTTAATTATGTTCTTAATTCTTAAAAAAAAAAAAAACACACCAAAAAGAACCAATAAGAATACCGTTAAAGTACCGGATCGATAAGCAGTATCGGTAAGAGTAGTAATACCGATAAAACCTTAACGATACCCATCCCTAACCAGGCCTGACGCTTTATTTTCCGTGGTCATTTTAATGTAATAGCTTATACACAACAGAGGGAGACTTTATTTGAATCATTGAGATACATTTACAAAAAGACAACAAGTAAACATTCAGTAATAAAAAAACAAATACAAATAATAAATAGAAACAAAATACTATAAAACTACAATACTATAGTGACAAAATAAATAAAAACGGCTTTATTTTTCAGGTGGGTATCAGTCAGTCATTCAGATGAGAAACACTAAGAAATTAAATTAAGTAATCAAATGTAAAGAGATTAATGCTTACAATTAGAGTTACAAAAAATAGGGGTGGGAATTGGCAACAATGTGACGAATTCGATATTATGACGATATTTGGGCCACGTTCAATATTATTGCGATTCTCAATAGGGATGTGCACGAATATTTGAATTTTTGAATATTCGATATGTAATTATTCTATCGAAAAATGAAATACTATTCGAATTTTGAATATCAGTTGCTTTGCTGGCCGTAAATGCAGTGAGTCCATGATAAATCCTAAAGAACTTAACTCGCAGTTATAATTAAATGCACTGGATGGCGCTGTGGAGTGTGTTAACAAGTTGTCTGTATTTGATCACACAATGTTGTCGTCTGCCTGGCAGAAATTTGGAACTAACATTACTTGAAAAGGATCTTACTAAACGGACTTACTTTTGATCAAATTAATTAATTAATCTGAGTTATGATATCATCACCATGAGAAATCACATGAAATCCAAACAGTCGAGTGAGGAAAGACAGCTGTTCATCACTGCATCATGACTGCAGGTAATCTTATCTAATAGCAAAATGATTTTGAGAACACTTATTTTAAGTTTCGTTGGGGGAGACCGGTTTAAGAACAGAAAATGCAAAGTGCTGTTAGAAACACCGTTCTCTTTGTGTCTCTGACTGAAACGTCTGTCAGCGCGGCGTCTTTTCTCACTCGAGCATAAAGTGCTGCACGGCGCCCTGCATGTAACGTTAGATATTATTGTTTTTCTCAACATAAACGTGAAACAGTATAAACACGATAATCAGTCATTTGCTGACTCGTGTGTATAGGTGTACGTTCTGTACGATATCTGACGCAATCTGCTTTATTAGGGTTTTTTTCCGCTCGCGCTGCTTAGACATGCTTTAATAATGCTTTTATATATATGCATATATATATATATATATATATATATATATATATATATATATATATATATATATATATATATATTGTTTACTCATAGGCCTACTGTTTAATGTTTTTAACTAAAAGAAAACTTTAATTACTATTGTAAGCTTGTTGTGTATTGCCTAATTGTAAGCTTGTTCCAGAAATGGTGACAAAAACGTAAAAAAAAAAAAAGAAAAAAAAAACTTTATATAAAATAACGTACTTTTTCGTCAGGCTGTCAACTTTAGTCGTTTAGTCGACTAATCAGTCAAATGCCGTCTTGGTCAACTGAAATTCTTATTGGTCGACCAGTCGCATTTTTTTTTTTTGCCAATAGAAATACATTTTCAATGATTTACTCCCTGATATTTATTCCTTTATAAAGCAGTTATTTATTACTGTATTCTAAATATAATTAGCCTATGTTTTATCCCCAACTTTAAATGCTTTTAGGCTATTTCTTGTAACTGCGCCACAGTTTAGCGCACACACATAACACACTCGGGAACCGCACCTACTGGCTGCGCTGCTGCTCGCGCTCAGTAAAGGATGTACTGGTAGGTAGTTTTGCTGTATTCATTCAGTTCACGCTACTTTAGTCGACAGAATGTCCAAGAAATCTAAATCTTTTGTCTGGCTACATGTTTGTGGAGGTAGGCGACGGTGGCGACCGCGTTGCTCCATTATGAGCGCGCACATCGCGTGCCTATTTGAAATCAAACTTGAGCGCGCAAAAGACGTGAGCAGCTCTTTTAACGGCTTTATCAGTACTGACTCAATAGATTGTTTTCTTAATAGGTTTTTATCTGTACACTTGACTCATTTGAAAGTAGCCTAAATAATGTAACAAAACGAAATTAAACTTATATGCTATCTTACAACACAGCCTAGATTTCAGATAGTTTTTTAGGCTATTTTGTCTGTTGTTTTAAGACGCCTAACAGATCGGCTGGACAAAAGTTAACCCATAGCTTTGTAAGTAAAGAAGAATACAGCCTGTATAAACGAGAGCTTTTGTTAGGATTTTTCATTATGTGGCAGATAGCAGTTATATTATTTTGTAGCGTGTGGTGTGATCAGGTGCGCGATTGTGACTGTCACTATAGACCAAGGACAGAGCTCCTCACTTGCAGTTAAACAAATCACTTAATTTTCAAAGAATTGTATTATTATTATAGTTTTATTTATTTTCGATGTTTTTCGTTGTTGTTTTATAAATGCTCTATGACAATTGTTTAAAAAATGTTCAATCAAAACATCCGTTTTTTTTTTTTTTTTTTTTTTAAGTCGACTAATCGTCGCGCAGAGACAAGAGCCTTGGTCGACTGCAGGATTTCTTTGGTTGATTACAGCCCTACTTTTTCGTTAAACATAATTTAAATAAACTAATATTCGAATATTTGAGATTTTATGAGCCCGAAAATTCGAATGCAATATTTTAGAAAAATGCCCATCCCTAATTATCAATATATTGCGATACAAGCAATATATTGCGATTCATGTTCCCCATATTATTCAAAGACATCACAAAAAATGAGCAAAATAAGACTGCTCAACTCACTTTAATTAAATGACACATTTAATTCTGTAAACATTATCTTCTACACATTAACTGAAGAGCAAAAACTTGTTCTTGAACATTCAGAACACCAGACAGGACGTAATTATTCTCTGAATAGGAGACCTCTCACATGAATGTTTGAGCTCCAGGCTTGCTACGATAGTCGGCGTTACCGGTGTACATGTTCAGTCGCAACACCGGTTTCATCACTTGCCCACCGCGGCAACGCAAGAACTAACTATTTTTTTTAACGCAATTACGCAGTATCCATACAATCCTGCCTGTATTATTACACATACACACACACAGACATAACAAACTTTTCTTTTAACGCAATTACGCAGTATCCGTTCAATCCTGCCTGCATTTACACACACACACATACAGAACAGACGCGCATCAGTATCGATTCTCTTTCGGGCTTGAACAAATCATTACACACACAAATTATGGCAAAATGTCCGTTTTGTCAAATGTCCTCATACAAGCTGTCTAAAATGATTCAAATAAAGTCTTAAATGAACATTTGTGAGAAAATGGGACGCGTGTCAGATCGCGTCTCTCTCCCACACTGCACTGCATTAACGTGTAGCCTACAGCTTGCGCTCAACGGCTGTCTGAATTCACGCACTCGTTTTCATTCACTCCTTTAAGTGAACAGTATTAGTGGACTTAGGGAATAAGCCTAACTTACTGAATGATTGTTTAGGGGGCGATTTCGGATTCAACCTATGTTCTCAAGCAGTGAAAAATAGAGAAACCAATGAAGAAAACCAGAAAGTAAAACAGATAATTCTATAATTAAATATGCAAAAAAAGATCGATACTTGGCGCCCGTGTATCGATACAGTATTGCCACAGAAAATATCGCGATACTATGCTGTATCGATTTTTTCCCCAACCCCTACTACAAAAGTTATTTTGTAAAGGCCATGGTCATTTTCTCTTGTCTTTTGTTCTTTGATTAACATGACAGAAAGCAGCAGGTTTATTAGGCTGCTGTCAATTTAAGAGCTTATGCACAGATCCAAAATACTTTTACACAACATGTGATTTATTTTTCAACTATATCAGTTCCAAAACTGAGTATATTTACCAGAATATTCCGCAAATCTGGCATTTTGACATAATTTTAAGTCATTTTTGGTACTCGCAAGCTATTTAAGTGGCCACTTTGTGAGAGCACTTTTGGTGTTAGAGCACGTATACCTGCGGGAATGACTAAAATATAAACAATATTTTAGTAGCGAATAAAACAAGTGAGTGAGAGGTGGCGGGTGTGTTTTAATTCACTTTTGAAGAGAAGTGAGAATGTGCAGTGTGGTATCGACGATTCAGAAAAATATTGGAACCATTTCAGATATTTCAGTATCGATACATATTGATATTTTTGACAACACTAATACAGAAAATACTTTTCAGAAAAGAAGAGTTTTTATTCTCAAACAGCAACATTACACGCTGAAAGAAAAGTTTGAACATGTAAAAAAAACAAAAAACAAATATTGTATAAGTCTTATATGGGTTTGTATAGTAAAAGATACACTGAAAATAATGACTTTGTGGTATGGTAAAATCTATTACATTAATTCATGTAATTTATACATTGTTAAATCAAGATTAAGTTGGAACTAGAATAAATTGTGTAAATTTTAATTAAGATAGTAATGTAATAACTTAAAGGTTCTCTATGTAACTTATTTTATAAAATGAATCCTTTTTTTATTGCCTGTGTTTGAAGGGGTTGTAATCACACATTGCAATGATCCACTTTTCGGGTTTTGCTATTACCTCTGAAGGCCAATATTCGAGGAGACCTCGAGGTCGGAATCCGGGTCGGATTTCCTGCGAAATCCATCAGATGTGACGTGCATGCGCGCTCCCAATCCTAGCTCTAGCCTCTCTATCCTACAGTCAAACATGCGAGATGCGACCAACGGCACTTCAGCTGATGACATGGAGTCTGATAACTCCCAAAACATCCTGCCTCCAGCACAACACAGACTCCAACACAAACTCCACATAAATATAATAAACAAAAAAAGTTTTATCTGCTCAAGCTCGTCAGGCAAAACGTGAATCTGATCGACTCCGGACGAAAACGCGGATCAACATAGTAAACTCTAGTGAAATAGCAAGGTAAACTCTACATGAAACATGACATGAATACAAAAGAATGTTCCAGGATAACAGAAAGTCGGTGCTTTAGGATGTAACTTATTTTATTTACTAGATCTACTGACTAACGTCACTCATCCACTACTGTCATATTGCTTATACACATTTTCCAGCAGTAATGTCACTTCCTACGATCTTACTGATACACTGAAACTGTTCAGTTTAGCTCACCAACCGTTTTCGTTATCATATTATACATTCAATGATGTTGACATTGCTGATTGTGAAAGATACACTGAATAAATGGCTCATGCTACATCACATGTTGGCTAAATGCACAGCAGTTTATTGTAACTAAAATTATCATGGACGAGCACAGAGCATTAAGTTAGTTCAACGTCAAGCTGATAAAAGTAGCCTATTATTGTACCTGCAGTGGAGAGTTTACATTAGTTTTCTGCATGTTGTGTGATGATTTTGCCGTTGCTGAGCACGAGCGCTCTTGTTGCGATTCTGAAACATCCCCACTAGTGGCCGCTAAAAATCGCATAGAGCACCTTTAACTGAGAAGAACGAGTACATTTTATCAAATATTTACAAATACTATTTAATGTTTTATAGTCACACCACATTCACCTAAAAATACTAAGAAAATTTTAATCTGAAAAGCAAAGTGCGTTTGAATCCGCGCACGCTTTTTCAGTTGTGGCAGAGACGGTGAGACGGTCGGTTTGGGTGTCGCTTTTAAATGGCTGACTTATTTTCGGTAAGTTTTGACTTTTCTCATTCTATATTTTATGATAACAACTATGTTTTCTATTTAATGGTTTGATTATTGCATAGACTTTACGGTTCAAAATGAACTGAACGTGAGTAAGCGCCGCCATTATCCACTTCTATAAAGTTGAGAATTTATGGTTCGTCAAAATAGAGGGGATTATATGTAGTTAGCCGTTAGCCTCATTTAAAAGCGTCTGCGTTAGTCGTTTTTATATCCACTGAAAATATCGCAACGAGTAATTTATCAAAGCTAGTCTACACCAAAGAAGGACAATTTGGTTAATATTGACGTTATGAGCAGGTGAACTTGGATACCAATTAAACATTGATGTGTAGCAGCAAGTGCCTTATGATGTCAGACATTTTTTTTAAGTGTGCTAACGGTATAAGGTCCGGTCACATTTTTTATGAAAATAAAATACCGGTATAATGTTTTTAAAACCCAACTTTAAAGGTTTTAAAAACTAAAGGCAAGCTCCTCCGCCTCATTGCAATGCCAATTGTCAGGCTCAAACTAGTCACAAAAAATTCAATGCTGTATTAAAAGGCATTAAAACATAATGTAAATGAAAACTCAATGCAACAATTTGTTTCTCTCAACAGGTAACAGAACAGTGACTGGTCTGATGGCAACATTAGTTTCATACAGGCAAGTAGAAATCATTGTAACAATACCATAATATTGCTGCTATTATTTTTCCCTGTTCTTTAGTGTGTAAATGCAATATGAATTCTCAATACATTTGGCATTAACTTTTAGAGTATTATTTTCACAAACTGTGTCTGTTCTTTTACAGGGTGACCTTGTTCTCAGGAGGAACCAATACAGTGCTAGTTGTATGTGGCCACCATGTTGGATTTTTGATTAGCG
This sequence comes from Hybognathus amarus, assembly GCA_030378365.1. NCBI lineage: Eukaryota > Metazoa > Chordata > Actinopteri > Cypriniformes > Leuciscidae > Hybognathus > Hybognathus amarus. Next base: position 13,153 of record JAQIUQ010000544.1, read on the forward strand.
AGTGTGTGGTTAGACATTACCGGTTTCACCTTACACCCGGTGCGGGGAGTCGGATAAAGCCGAAAATCTCTTATAGTTGTTTATAAGAATCAATTAAATCACTTAAATTATTACGAAGATATATATATTACTATCACACGAGCAAATGGCAATTAAATGCACAGATGGAAAGTAAGATTAATGAAAAGATAAATTGTAGCCTATCACAGGGCAAACGTGTGAATGTTCACACGGTATTGTATGCAGACAACTCTTATCATCATTTTAAAACTATTATTTACAGACAATATAATTCTCATTGCGTATGCAGCATGAGTCCAAGACAATCTTCCGTTCGCAAACAGTTGTATTTCATTAATTAATCTGACTTATCATCTGTGCATTTAATTGCCATTTGCTCATGTGATAGTAATATATATCTTAGTAATAATTTAAGAGATTTTCGGCTTTCTCCAGCTCCCTGCACCGGGCGTAAAGCGAAAGAGGTATCATACACAAACTGAACAGTCAGGGCAAGTTGTGTCATTTTTGTGTATTTCATTGTGACATTTTTATTGTGTATTCTATTGTGTCATTTTATTGTGTTTTAGTTATTGTAAATTATCAGAGAGCTTACTGAATGTACCTTAACTACTAATCAATTGATGTGAAGATGACTGATTTAATGGTTAAATGTGAATGTTGATATAATAAACTGTTCAACTTAATTGTATTTAATTGTGATTTGTAATAAAAGTATTTAATGCAGAGAAAATTATTACTTTTTTGGTAACATGTAAAAAAGCTAAATTTACATAGTTTAATGAATTTATATTACTCACTGTTATTAAGTAATTCAAGATGTGAAATGAACAGACATATGGCGTTAAATCAAAGTCAAAAAGAACTCGAGCGCACAATCCGATGCTGGCTCATAAAAAATGAAATACATTCATGTTGCCAGAGCACCTTTTACATTTAATAGAAAATATAATGAACCACTCAAAATTGACATAATAGTAATACACAGGATGAAAACAAAAAGCTCACACAACAACTCTTGCTGATTGATATAAAAAGTAATTTATCTTTTATCCAAAGCCCTTGTTATATTTACAACTATTTAATGGACACTTTTTACATTCTGAGGTTCTCAGATCCATTTTAATTTTGGTGGGATAAATGTAAATAGTAGGGCTGTAATCAACCAAAGAAATCCTTAGTCGACCAAGGTCTTGTCCTGCGTGACGATTAGTCGACTAAAAAAAAATAAACGGATGTTTTGATTGAACATTTTTTAAACAATTGTCATAGAGCATTTATAAAACAACAACGAAAAAACATCGAAAATAAATAAAACTATAATAATTATACAATTCTTTGAAAATTAAAGTGATTTTTTTAACTGCAAGTGAGGAGCTCTGTCCTTGGTCTTATACGTGACAGTCACAATCGCGCACCTGATCACACCACACGCTACAAAATAATATAACTGCTATAGCTGCCACATAATGAAAAATCTAAAAAAGCTCTCGTTTATACATGCTGTATTCTTCTTTACTTACAAAGCTATGGGTTAACTTTTGTCCAGCCGATCTGTTAGGCGTTTTAAAACAACAGACAAAATAGCCTAAAAAACAATCTGAAATCTAGGCTCTGTTGTAAGATAGCATATACGTTTAATTTCGTTTTGTTACATTATTTAGGCTACTTTCAAATGAGTCAAGTGTACAAATAAAAACCTATTAAGAAAACAATCTATTGAGTCAGTATGATAAAGCCGTTAAAAGAGCTGCTCACGTCTTTTGCGCGCTCAAGTTTGATTTCAAATAGGCACGCGATGTGCGCGCTCATAATGGAGCAATGCGGTCGCACCGTCGCCTACCTCCACAAACATGTAGCCAGACAAAAGATTTAGATTTCTTGGACATTCTGTCGACTAAAGTAGCGTGAACTGAATGAATACAGCAAAACTACCTACCGGTACATCCCTTACTGAGCGCGAGCAGCAGCGCAGCCAGCCATGTGGTTCCCGAGTGTGTTATGTGTGTGCGCTAAACTGTGGCGCAGGTACAAGAAATAGCCTAAATTAAAGCATTTAAAAGATGGGAATAAAACATAGGCTAATTATATTTAGAATACAGTAATAAATAACTGCTTTATAAAGGAATAAATATCAAGGAGTAAATCATTGAAAATGTATTTCTATTGGCAAAAAAAAAAAAATAAAAAAAAATAATGCGACTGGTCGACCAATAAGAATTTCAGTCGACCAAGACGGCATTCGACCTGATTAAGTCGACTAAACGACTAAAGTGGACAGCCCTAGTAAATAGTGGTAAATGGTAGAGGTGAACTACAGCAAATATGACTTTTTCTCTGATTTATTTTAGATATTTTAAGCCAATAGCACAAATCATAGTGTTTTAAATATAAAATGTAATTAAACATTTATAAGAATTTTGACAGATTTACAATGCTAATAACCATGAAAAATGTGTCATTACAGTCTGTAAATATCTCTCAACAACACAATCCAATCACTAATACTTTCTGTTAAAAAAAGTATCTGGTATATATTCTATATTAATAATGCATTAACATCACATTACACATTATTAACCACAATAAATAAAACAAATTGAGTGATGCCTAGAATTACAACAAGTCATTGGACAGGCGTCCAATCACAACTGACTTCCGGAAAAGGGGAGTCCCGCCTCTTGACTGTCAAAAATAACATTTGTTCGAGCGAGCAAAAGCAACAGGCGAGAGCAGATCAAGCGTGAGGGCGTGTAGAATGATCATGCGCGCGCGCGAGGGCTTGTATTGCGTACAGAGGAGATGTCACGAGCGCGCACGGGTTATGAATGAGCTCGCGAGTCCCCGTTTCCTCGTGTGTGGATCCGTTTTCCTCTCGCGAAAGTAATTTACCGCGCGCGCCAGCATCGGTTGTGCGCTCGGTTCTTTTTGACTTTGATTTAACGCCATACAGACATTATAAAATATACTTAATTCATAACAGTCAATATTGCATATTTATAAGATTTACTCGATATTTTCACAACAGTGATGTTCCTTTTAAAATTAAATTTACTTAATTACTTTTAATAAATACAACCAGCTAAGTTAAATATAATTAAGTAACGTGTACTTAATGTCTTCACCAATGTTGCATTTAGAGTTAGGTACAATTTACTTGATACTAGCAAGTAAGTTGTACTTGATATCGCAGCAGTAAAATTTACTTAGAAAAACTGAGTACAAATTGTTACAATGATTTTATCAAGTAAATCCTACAAGTTGTTTTTATCAGTGTAATAGGATATAAATTTAGAACAAAAATGGAAAAATTATGTAATATGCCATCAAGCAGGTCTAATCTTTACAAAGTTCAGATATTGGAAGCTGGTCAACACTTCTGTTTACATGTAAAAACAGCAGAGAGTGATTCTCCAGTTTGGTGGGGTAACCTCGCACAGGACATTTAATCACCGCATAGATGTGAAATGAGAAGTATTTCATGAGACACAAGAGGCCTTGCACCCCCACATATTTTGGGACTTGAGTAAATGTTAGAAGACTGGATGGTTCGGATAAGAGAGTTTTAGTGCCTTATCTGAGGTTGCTGGGGTTGGAAAAACAGACATCTGGATTTACGCCAGTGTTTTGTAAGATGGAGTTGTTTTAGCCAGGTTGTGAAAGCTGTGATTTCATGAAGAAGATGGGTGTTAGGGGAACCAGCAAAACTCTAAAACAAGGACTCAAAATACCTTCCATCATGCAAAATAATCGAAATGCTCACCTGTAAGATCACGTAGCATTAGTATAAGGCTCATAATGGTTGTACATATGAGAGACTGTTGTTATTTTTTTTTATTTTTATTTTTTTACAAAAGCTATTTCTTAGTAACTGTTCAGTCAAAAGTTCATGACACAAATGTGCTTTCTAACACTAAATTCAAAAATACTTTTGTTCTGAATTATGACCTCCAAAATAAAATAGCAATACCATCATATTTTTACTGTCACTGTTAAGTAAATAAGTGAACACAATAAAACTACACTGAAATATTTCATATACTGTGTGTATATAAATATACACTACCGGTCAAATGTTTAAGGTCGGTAAGATTTTTTATGTCTCTTCTGCTCACCAAGGCTGCAATTTTTTGATAAAAAAAATACACAAAAAACACAGTAATTTTGTGAAATATTATGACAATTTAAAATGACTTTTTTATGTTAATATATATTAAAATGTAATTTATTCTTCTGAAAAAAAGCTGAATTTTCAGCATCATTACTCCAGTCTTCAGTGTCACATGATCCTTCACAAATCACTCTAAAATGATGATTTTATGCTCCAAAAGCATGTATGATTATTATCCATGTTGAAAACAGTTTTTTACATTTTTATTTCAGGATTCTTTGATGAATAGAAAGTTTTATAACAGATTATAAAATTATAACTGATTATAAAAATAGCAACACAACCATCCCCAAATCTCAACAGGGAGCGCGAAGGAAAAGCTCCAGTTTAGCCTACAGCAGCCAAGTCACAATTCACCTGAACAGATTCTACGTTCTTGTTCAGAGATCTGCTGGTGTATCTGTGCTGCACATATCAAATGAGGTGAGGCAATGCTACGAGTACTAATCCTCTCTCTAAGAAGATGCTGTAAATCCAGCTGGCTAATGCAGAAGTGTCACAGTGTCAGCACTTCTTAATGCAAGTGCTGCTCTCCTCTGACCGCCAGATTTATGAAGCCGGATTTAAGTTCCCCCAAGCCTCCAGCGATCTAGTAATTATACTGCATTCTTTTATTAAGTTGCCAAAACTTAAATATATAAAAAAATATGAGGACATTATATGCATGCTATTTAAGAATGAGAACTCAATCGTAATCTAAATGCTCATGGTTCAATATAAGACTCATGATGGCTATACATATGAGAGACTGGGGCTAGTATTTTTTACAAAGGCCATTTCTTAGTAACTGCGAGGCTGAGTCAAAAGTTCATGACACCAATGTGCTTTTCGAAACACCAAATTCAAAAATGCTCTTTTTTTGTGTGAATTATGATGAATTATGATGAAATGAAATACCATCATATTTTAAAATCGCAACAATTTTTGACTGTTGAGTCAATCAGAGCAACCCTTTACACTCAGAAGATGTATAAAGTACTAGAAACCCGGACTTGAGTAAAAGTACAAGTGCTCTATCAAAAAAGTGAATTGAGTAGAAGTTGAAGTGCTCTTTAAGCACCACACTTAAGTAGAAGTACTAAAGTATTCAACATTTTTTGTACTTAAGTATTGCAAGTAGTTTATTTAAAAATTCACTACTTAAGTACTAAAAGTAAAAGTACAAGTATTGTGTCATGTAATTATTAAAGAAAGCAGTCAAAAGTTTAAACTAGCAATCAAATAAGGCGCTTTGGCGGGATACAAATTTGCTTTGGCGGCCGCCAAAAAAAATGTCATTGCAAGAAAACATCTCAGGTTACGACTGTAACCTATGTTCCCTGAGAACAGGGAACGAGACAATACGTCGAATGACGCAATGGGGAACGCATTGCGTCATTCGACGTATTGTTGAGTTCCCTTCGAAGGGAACGTCTCAGGTTACGACTGTAACCTATGTTCCCTGAGAACAGGAACGAGACAATACGTCGAATGACGCAATGGCGTTCCCATTGCGTCATTCGACGTATTGTCTCGTTCCTGTTCCCATTCCCTTCGAAAGGGAACCCCTGCATTAGTTGTCAATGTGTGTGTCAATCAATACCATTACCCTATAAAACTGGCGTGCGATTTAGGCAGCATGAAAGTCAACTTGCAACAAATGATTCGTAAAATTTTTATAATTGTAACGAGTAACTAGCAGAACATTAAAAAAATATTGAAGTAAAAGTATTAAATTCATCGAAAATATCTACTGAAGTAAAAGTAGAAGTATGAGAAAAAAACAATACTCTAGTAGAGTACAGATACAGCATTTTAGTACTTAAGTACAGTACTTAAAGGGACACTGTGTGGGATCTACCCCCATCTAGTGGTTAAAAAGTGTTTTGCATTCAAACGAATTTTGCTCTCCAGCGCCTCGCTTTTTCAAGTGCGTACTGCATCTACGGTTGCCGTTATGTACCAAAAATGCTATGACAGGATGTCTTGTAGTAACACTTCATCGAGTTTCTCTCCGGATGAACAGGTTTGTAATTAAAAAATAAAAAAACAGCAACGTGACACAACAAACAAATGAATGTTACAGTATTAGTTGCTGACACTGAAAAACATGAACTGTTGTAATTAGTAGTAATGCCGACTTTATTCGTTATATTTTCTGACTTACGTGATTGTTAGATATCATTATCGGATGATTCAGAAGTAGGGAGAGGAAGAGGAAGAGGGAGAGGAAGAGGTAGAGGACAGAGAGGCAGTGGATCAGTGGGATCTAGGCGAGGAGATGGACGACGACGAGAGAGCGCGAGTGTCAACACAACGACGACAAAGATACCCGGCAGCTACAAGAGACGATCAAAGTAGGATTGACCCTCTCCAATGTTCACAAATGAAACTATAGCCATAGGCTACATACAAAATTACTGTATGCGTCTGCATTATTCGATGCGGTCACAGTATAAATGATAAATAACATAAAATGTCAGAAAACTAAAATCTTGAAATAGCCTTAGGTGTGCAAACAATGCAAAAACAATCATTATCTCTATATTCTTAATGAATTTATAGGTTATAAAGTGTAAACTTACAAACCTTGATTTTAGCACCTTCACAATGGCAGCTATTGAGTAAAGTAACGTTACTCAGCTGCTATTAATCAAAGAGTTTGTTTAACTTTAACTATAAATGTTATACTGTCTATATAATAAAATACACAACCAAGCAATGACAAAAAATTAAGTAAGACTGTAACATTAACTTACATGTCGAGGAGAAAGCAGGCAACTTCAGCGTCTCTTTTGAAATCTTTCTGCTGCATTAGCTCTTTCCACCTTGAAAACGCTAACTTATCCCGACATTTACTCTGGTTTTTTTGCAATCTCCGGTCACGTTTCCTTTTTCTTTCAAGTCTGGCCTTTTTTTGCGACGAGGTCTTCTCCTGTGGCTCGGCGTATGTATGGTCCGCCATTAACGTTACAAATAATAGAGAAATAAAAAAACATAGGAGTGCAATGCACTAAACTAAACTTGCCGCGAATGCGCCTCAATGCTCTCCTCCTCCGTTTCTGATGCTTTCAGTCACGTGACGCTAGCTCTGAGTCTCAACGAAAACGCGTTGTGGAAACGCGTTTGGCTGGTGGTACTTTTTGACACTCTCTGCTATTATAGTTTTTCAAGATGGCGGAACGACATGGAAGCCTCCGTGAACCTACCCGTCCCATGATAATTAAGATAATAAATTCTTCATTTACGGGGATAAGTCAGATAATTTGCAGAGGTATTTGTACACCATTAAGGACATATTTATGAATAAAAATATTGATTTCAGATAATAAAATACCTACAGAACTACACAGTGTCCCTTTAAGTAATTCTACTTCGTTACTATACATCTCTGTTTAAACTGCATGGGAAAACATATTGATACGTGTGATAGTACCACAAATCAGGTTTGTGTTTTCCATTGTTCTCATAATTGCTTCTTGCAGCAATGTTGTTAATTTCTCATGAATCCATCTGCAGTCACATAAAAAACTCAAGACTATTTAAGGGCACTCTACAATTTTCTTTTTCCACAACTTTTCTCAAAAAGGATCCTAAGAACTGTAATTCTGCCATTACCAAAGACAAAGTGATCCAGTTTATTACTAGAGCTCGAACCGATAAAGGATTTTGAAGGCCGATACAGATACAAATATTTGTTGGTTTTAAAATCCGATATGCAGATATATCGGCCGATATTTTTTTTTTAGAAACGTGCAACAAAACATTAACAGATTTCTTGAGTTTTAACTAAAATAATATGATAATGCATTTTAGAAAGAAACTAACAACAAAACAGACAGATGATAGTGGCATTAGCTAGCTTTGTGGTTAGCTAGTCTATGATGAGCCATAACTTAGCAATGGATAACGTCATACTGCAAATTGTAAAACATACATTTTTTCAATAGACCTTATTCGATCCGCGTCATCAGTGTTTGCGGCGGCCATTTTGTTGACATAGAAACCACGGAAACTGTCAGTCTGTCAATGGACAAGCGAGGTAGCGTCGGGATTATCCATGATATTATCACTGTTTTTTTTTTGTTTTTTTTTAACAGTGTGATGATGTTGTGTAATACACAGCTGTTCTAAAAACAGCAATAAGAACATCAGAGTTGGTTTTTATGCGATAAGATACTGACTGTCAGAAAACGTGAAGGGAAGGAGACAGGGTTGAGACAGCACAGGAGAGGCTAGCTAGGGTAAATAGACTAAACTTTCAGCCAACTCCTCACAGAAAAGTCTGTTCCTATCTTTTTACCACAGGTTTCACACATAATCCGTGTGCAATGCGTGTGCGGTGTGTATACAGCACAGAAACAGGACGCAAGTGCTTTAAACATGCTGTGTTTGCAGTGCATAACTGATCCGCGGTTGTAATGTTACCACAAACACCCCGGTACTCACTATTTTTATGAACACATACATACTCATTATTTCAACAACGTAAGCCAATTATTCCATGCATTACTTCTATATATTAAATTGCTCAAGCAAGTGGTCAAATATGTAACCATGTACTTATATTAAAATCACAAACATTTTAAATGAAAACTTAAAATTGACAAAAACAACCAACTCTCATGCCTTTTCTTTTGCACTTACATTTTAATACAACAAATCTTGCATGTCACAAAGCACTTGTTTTTCCACCTCCACGAATGAGACGAGTGTCGTTCATGTTGCCTTGTTGAGGTAAATTGTATGATCGAGATTGTTATAAATATCCGGATAGGTTACGGCTGGCAATAAGGACGGATCTTCACTAATGCTATTATTTAATTTTGATGTGGGTCCATACACCAATCAAGTTTATCTTCTCTTTGATACCGACGTGATGAAGCTCCTTATTATTATTTTTTTTTTCATTTTTTGTTATATTGTTTTTCATTTAATGTATTTTACAACAATACAAAGAGCAATATGTATTATTCACTAATCTAGTTTATAATAGCATTTTTGTCATAGAATATGATCATATATTTTGGGGATTTGTTGTTTATCTTTATAATGAAGCTGTCTGTATTAAGTAGATTGTGTTTAACACATTACAATGTAGAATACTGCTGTGCTGTTTAAATTATTTTAACTTTAAACCTGTTGGTAGCTAGCTAGCTTTAAGTACTGAAGTACCTGTATTTTCTTTTATATATATATATATATATATATATATATATATATATATATATATATATATATATATATATATATATATATACTGTAGTGTTTGAATAAAGGGTGGCAATCTTTCATAATAAACTGTTGTTGTGGACTATATACTGGAGATATTTTTAAAGATATTTTTATTAGTTTAAAAATAAAATAAAAATATCGGATTGGTATAGATATCGGCCGAATACTAGAATTTTGGTATCAGATCGGTTTTGAAAAACCTAAAAAGGACAGTCAGTCAACTACAATGTAACAACGTAACGTAATTATTACTAGCTAATTCCGCTTCACTCTCGGCTTAACAGCAGCAAAACTGGACATGATAGTCGAAAATTTCGTCATACTTATTTGAGTTAAGAGAACTGATGGGGATGTTCTTTTAATTGTTATTCAAGCAATGTATGTCTTGTGACCAACTCAACGAGTGTTGCCAACAGGAATGGTGTGTAGAGTGCCCTCTGGTGGACAAACTATACAACTCCAACACTCATGACATGGTTAAAGCGTGTTTTGTCCGTTTTAATTTTATTTTTGAAATATTCATTTATCGGCCATTATAACTGCCGATACCGATAGTTTGGAAAATGCCTAATATCGGACAATAATATTGGCCTGCCGATAAATTGGTCTGGTTCTAGTTTGTACTTAAATGCATTTTCATTTTTAAAATGTCTTTTTCAACCTAGTGTTGCACGGTGCACCGATACTTCAAAAGTATCGCGATACTCGGAAATTAAAAACCTCACGATACCTAAATTTATTAGTATCGATACTTTTATGAATGACCGCGTTCCAGATTTGTAAGAGCGTTCCACGCACGCTTCCAGTCTCTCCCTATGAACATCTTATGTTTTTCCTCACGCACGCAGCAAAGAAGGTGCAGCTGTCATGAGACAACAACCGCGAGACGGCTGCATGCGCGAGCACACGTGATACAGTGGCCGCCTGTCAGTAGCGGAGTGGCAATCCGGAGAGTCGATCTTTTCCCAGTGGACCGGTAGTGTTTCGAGGCCGCGAGGGCCGGTCTGACAGTTATACATTGCAGGTTATTAGCAACACAATCCAGCGGCCTGTACACAATAGTCTCTGCAACGGCGATAGTTTGAAGCGCGCGTCCGTGTGAAGACGGTGCGCGACTGGGCGAGCCGCAAAAGACACTGTATCCATGCAACTGATAGCAGCGAAAAAGAGCGCTCTGCTTGATTAAAAAAAAACAACAACAGATTTTAGCGCTAGATCTCTTATTTAATAGCGAACTAAATGAATTACCTGCTAGTTAACTGGAGATGTTTCATTTATTTTTGTATTAGGTGTACAACTTTCCCCCCAACTTTCATAGATAGCATAAATAATTTGCAAGCTGCTAAAATAAAGGATAGAAAACATCAGCAAAATAATCTATCGGCTATATGATTATAATCAGAGCATGTGCATGTCAGTGATTTATTTCTATTAGGTTATTACAGCATTAAAGAGCACATACCTATGTAAAGGTACATGTGAAACGCCTTGTAAGAAATACTTTAATTTTCAGGAAAAGTATCGAAAAAGTATCGAAATCGCAATACTTAAATTGGTATCAGTATTGAAACAATAATTTTGGTATTGTGACAACACTATTTCAACCAGCTGCTTTCAAGGTGATACTTCAAGAAGTATCAAATTGTCCTTTATCTTATCAAATAGAAAAGCTCAAAGTACAATGAAAACATATTGCATAAACTTCTTGTTCTGAAATGTATGATGTAAAAAACAAATGAAATATGATATGACCACCCAAACTGACAGCATTTTTCAGACCTTTTTGACTCTAAAGCCCCAAACCCTTTTTGGGGGTCACTTTAAGGTACATCTGAAGTAGCAAACGTCTACTTACCCACAGGTTTGTTGACTCCCAGAAATCCTGCATTTCCCAGGATTTTGAAGATCTTATGAGCAGGAAACTGCCCTTCTTCCTCCCATTTGTCTACATAAGGGTTGATCTCTTGATCAATGATCTGTAACACATTCAAACATAGATCTTTACTTAATCTGAGTACTGTAACTCAATTTGAACATGACTAACTGATTTTTGTTTTACAATCATGTATTACAGTAACACTTTGTATTCAATGAAACACTTCATTATTCCAGTGAAGGAGGATATCGCTCACTCACTTACTCATCACAAAAGTGGCAAAAGGCCAAAACTTAAAAAAAGGAAATAGTTCCTTCAACTATACAGCATTATAGCCAGACAATAGGTCTAATAAGCAAACTTCCTTCTGAGTCACTTTAAGATGTCTGGTTTGCATCTGCAGCAATACTCCATGTAGATTTGAACCATATACAGGCACTGCCAAAACAAACATTCCTGACAGAAGAGTGACATACATATTCACTTTCAAGTTTAGCTCTATCAACATCTGGATTTCTTGTTCAACTGTAAACTGAACGTGTTTTTTAAAAAAAGACACCATATCA
>JAQIUQ010000544.1:30000-35766 GCA_030378365.1 Hybognathus amarus
ACCACTTTACCAAGATAACTAACTAGTTATTGTTAACTAGTCTATAGTTATAGTTATATAGTAAAACTGTGATAAATGGGTATTAGCTAAATGTAAGAATAATTTTGAAACAATGTTAGTAGAAGATCTATATTAGGCTATTATCTATACCATTAGCTAATACTGTTTGTTATTATGGTATTTTGTTAGTTACCTCTATGAATACCATAGTATACTTTAGTTTACACTTTATTTTGACAGTCCACATTCTACTAAATATAGGGGTAAATTCAGGTTGATTTGGACACTTTTTTTACCAGTAATTTCAATGGCAAAAAGTGTCTCAATCAACCTAAATTCACTCCAAGTAAGCGGCTATATGTCAACTAATCTCATTATTAATAGACTGTTAGGTTAGGGTTCAGGGTTGACGTGTAGTTAGATATTAGCCTAGCTACAGTCAGAATCTCTGTTGGGGATCCTCAAAATAAAGTGTTGGAAAATATTAACCATACAGTCTACTAATAATGACTGCTATAGTTGCAAAGTCACTTAGTTAGTAGAATGTCTAAAGTTGACTATCAAAGTTGCCACATTTTGTAATTAACAAGTGTGGCCTTTCTTTATTATGGCAAAGACTTGAAGTAACATTTTCTGTAAAATACTATTTGCTTTATAATACTGTACACTTTTAACCAAACTCATGGCTCTTGGTGATGTTCAGGTGATAAAAAAAAATCAGTCAGAAACTGTAGTGACCTTTTCCATGTAACTTTGATTTTATTGAGTAGCTAAATTATTCCACTGATTAAGCCTTGATTTATCATGTTAATTACAAGCTCAAAAATTCACTTTCACCCAGTATTGTTACACAGATGTTACCCTCTGGCTGGCTGCCTTAGATAGAAATACATGTATTAGTCCATCAAGCAAGTCTCTGGTGATCAGTGCACAATGGTAGTCAGATTTATTACATCACTTCAGAGATGAATACACAACATATGAGGGTCCAGATCCTGAGGACTCATTTTCAAGGGAGAAAGAGCCATTTAGAGTTATTCGAACATCTATCCATGTTTGTGATTGTCCTTTTCGGGGAGCAAAGTGGATTCCAGCTATGATTACATTTGAGCAGGTGTCCATGGGCTGCATTGAACTCTAAACTGCAAAACTCTGTCCACATTCAGCAAATGACACATCCACCTTTCTCCTTGAATGGGTTCTTTTCCTCTGGAATGCCTTTGACCAAAGGATCCTCCTCTGCTCCGCTCTGAATGTACTCCGTAATCTCTTCACAGCATTTGGAGGTCTGACAGAAAAAGTGATTGAAGTGACAATCAAACAAAAAAAAAGCACACCAACAATACCTATACACGCTTTAGAAAGCCATCCAACTTTGATGTAGTCCATTGTAATCTGGCCATGAGTAGATTTGAATGCTTACCTTCGCCCTTTCCAGCTTCACCTCAGTTTTGAGCTGGGTTACTTCCATTTTAGCCTTATCCAGGTCCGTCAGATCTTCTACATTTATGACCGGCATTGTCTGTGAGAAATCAAATCAGACAATTACATCACAAGTGGTAGGGTATTTATGATTGAAATTTCCAATTATACAAAAACTTGCAGTTGACCAGACTTACTGCCGCCTATGAGGTCTCCTCCACCCCTGAAAATGGACAGAGATTCCGCACCTCTCCTTCAATCCGGTTTATAAAGTAATCTGCATAAACATTGTAATCTCTTAATCTTATTAACACAAGCACACTATATTTTATCTTTCCATAGTCATATTCTCCAAATGTGTGGTCAGCTGATCTTGTGGATTACCATATACACAGCAAAGTAAATACATATTTACTTAATAAATGAATTACATCCCAAATAGTAAAATTTAGATAAAAGGGTTTCTAATGACCTTCGAATTGCAATATAGGTCAAGGCGACATAGAAAGTATCACAGGCTACTGTGATGATAAGCATGCTGCTAATCCATGTTTACCCCAACCTGTCACATTAGATAATTCATTATCTTCAAAGATATGACAAATGCATTCTCTTAAAACATTTCCGTAGCCTATATATTTTTCCTGGTCACACATGAATAAAAAGGGGTTTTCATTAGCAATATAAATGTTATTATTCCAATATTATTTTGATTTTTAGTAGGCTAATTATAAGGATTAGACATTATTATTTTTATTATACTTTTACTATACATGTTATTTTTAATACTAGGCCTTTAGCCTAGTTGAATGAGTTGTAGTAGTTAGTAGTAAAGGTCATGAAAGTCATTATTAAATTCCTACTTCGGAAATAGACGCATTTTGAGTAGCCTACATGGATACTGTGAAATTGTCATGGAAATGACTAAGTATAGCCCGCCTTTCCAATTCCCCCTGACAAATTCTCCATTTATAAGGCAACGATTGGGAGAAGTCAAGTAGTAACATCAGACGAGTAACATAGCAGTAGCCTATATCAGAATACACTCTATCTATAGAATCCATAATCTCTCACAATGGTGTGTGATTTGCTTCGAGGTATTTTGCTTTTTGTTGTTCTGCTGCAAAACGCCGTCGGACTACAACCCAAAGGTAAATATAAGCAATATCATTGTGCTCTTTTAATGGCTGTAAAGTGGCGAAACAGAGGCATTCTGTTGTTGAAACTTGACACTTAGGCTGAAGTTTATAACATTTTTACCGCGTTATTTATTCCCTCACACAGAAGTTTGTCTGTTGCAAATTGAAGAAGGAACGTGTAATGACGACATCCAGCGCTATTACTACAATACAATCACCCAACAGTGTGAAGAATTCAGCTATAGCGGTTGTGGAGGAAACGCAAACAACTTCAAGTCATATTTGGAATGTCATAAAACTTGCTTCAGGATCCCAAGTACGTTCATAATAAATGCTCTGTTAACAATAGCCTATGGTATCCCTTACAAAAAGAAGTTTATTCAAGTGTGCTAGTATGTATTTCTTTTAAACTAAAAATAAGGTATACTTGTCTACTTTTTATGTTCTTTTCAATGATATATATGTACTTCTCAGAATTATACTTAAAATTGTACTTAAGTAGGCTATAGTTTGACTTATACTGACAGAAAAGAAGTAGCCTGTTTGGCCTATATACTTGTAGTACTCAATCTTTTGATCGCAATATATTTAAAAGTGTAATTAAGTATTGAAGTATACTTGGTTTGTAGTTTGTGTACTCTTTTTGATTTAGTTTAGTGGCCTATTAACTCTTTCAACGCCAGTCTTTAAAAAAAAGTTCCTTGCAACAAGTACTAGTAAACTACAGTACCAGTAAACCTTTAAGTTCACTAGTAGTTCAGTTGCAGTATGAACGAAAAACTTAGTTGTAAACTAGCTGTGTACCCAAAGTTTACTACTGTTACACTTAAAGTATACCTAGAGGTATGCTTTTATATGCTGAAAAGTGTGCCAATTTAGTCCCAAGTACTAGTAGTTTTAAAAACAGTACACTTACAAGTATACATCTAGTACATTGATATTAGTATACTTATACATGAAGTATACTTCAAAATATCTAGGCTACATGAACTCAAAGCTGCAGTCTGTACCTTTTGGTGCTCTAGTGGTTAATAAGCAGAACTACATGCATCTTGTGGAAGAACTTTGTAGCTGGAGCTACTTAGTTCTCTCTGTTTATGTCTATGACGAGTCAAGCAGGAACTGGGGTACTGCACAGCATTGCTGACACAAACCAGTCTAAAGTAGTCTAAATATAATTACTTAAAGCTGCATATATTTTTCAATATATTTTTTGAGCAAGTATTTAACCAGCAAGTGTTCAAAATGATCTGCTTTTTTAATTTGCACAGTTTGACGTGATATGATAAGCGATCGTTAGATGTAATCAGCGCGATTTACTGCAATGCTTTTTCTCTTAGTTGTTCTGAACAAAAGTGGATGTTATGACATTTTCCGGTAAAATTTTTTATGTAGGTCATACTTCCAAAAAGAATAATCTGTGATTCTGAATGCCAGTATCCACACCGGCACGGTGACTGACAGCCGCACATTCTCCTCAAACATTGTATTCATCCACGCTGTGCCAGTGCCGAGGCACAACCCACGTAAAGTTGATAATTCCGCAAATTACTGCAATTGCAGATTTCGAACAGAGATGGCGACAAAGAGGAAAAACTACTTACTGCGGCTTTAAGATATGTGTACCGTAGTGATTCAGGATAAGCAAAAAAAATGGTTTGGAAAATGAATGATGTACACGCTTGTATAAAGCTTGCCATTTTTTTAACAGTAAAAAATTACAGACTGCAGCTTTAAGTAAACTTATTTTTCGTAAGGGATCATAAATGGGATTTTTGAATGAGAGTTCAGAGGGCAGTTATGGTTTAAAATGATCATAAGATCACTTCTCAGTAATTTGTTCCGATGACTTGAAATGCTCACTTAAACGTGTTTTGTTTTGCACACCACAGAAATCCCCCAGATCTGTCGTTTTCAAAAGAAAGAGGGGCCCTGCCGAGGCCTCTTCAAGCGTTACTTCTTCAATATGACCTCCATGCAGTGCGAATCCTTCACTTATGGTGGTTGCCAAGGCAATGAAAACATGTTTGAAAACCTTCAGGGATGTCTGGAATATTGCAAACCTCCTAAAAGTAAGTAGAAACACTAGCTGTAGCATTTAAAAAAAGAAAAGTCTCATTGAAGCATTTGCAGATCAGATCAAATAATTAAGATGCAGAATAAAAAATGTATTTAATGGCAAGATGGTCGGAAAGTGCTTTGCCATCTTCGGAATAAAAGCAGCAATAAAGCATTGGACCTTGATAATGATTTGATGAGGAAATGTCAATGGCATCAATTAAACTGATGAGCAGAACATAGAACAGAACATTAAGGGGCCGATGTACTTGTTGGGACCCTTCGTTAAAACACATTAAGACTTTTTTGTTCTTGTCTTTTCGAATCATAAACACAACAAGCTTGTTTAATGGCCTTCGTGACTAAATGGTTTCCAGTCTCTTGCTTGGCTTGTTTGTTAATGTACTCCAGCTCCACCTAGAACACTTTTTGAGGTCCCTAGAAAATGCAAAAATCTAAAGTTAAACATTTCTGTTGTGTTTAATTTTTTTCAGCGATCCCTGTGATTTGCCATGATACTTTGGATAAAGGAAAGTGCTTAGCTTCCATACCAAGGTATTACTACAACTCTGCTACAAAAACATGTGAGGAGTTCATATACACAGGATGCGGAGGAAGCAACAATAACTTCATCTCCAAACAAAGCTGCATGGACGTTTGTGGTAAAAACGGTATGTTTGATCGCTTTGGGTTTGAGAAAGTCATTATCAAGACAATAGGACAGGACTATTTTCAATGTCTTGTCTAACTATGTGTTTTGTTTTTCTCAGGGAGCAAACATTGGAGTACCTCAAAGAAGTCGAATACGAGTTTCTAAACAGTACTTAAGACGAGTAAAGGCACAGCCAAGGGAGAAGTTGAACCAAATAATTGTTCAGTCATTCTCACTATTTTACTGACAAAGATGATTGCACTGATTTTACAGTATTGGATGCACAGCTCACTCTGTGTACATATGATATTGATTGTTTTTATTAGGATGGTTTGTTTAATATTCTCATGTATTTTTTATGCCTATGTATATTTTTATTTTCAATAAAATAAGAATTTAACTTTTTATTATTTGTATTATTAAATACAATAATATGTCTAACACTGTTTAAAAGCATGAACTATTGATAAATGCAGCATCTGTATGACACCTAAC
>JAQIUQ010000545.1:0-33879 GCA_030378365.1 Hybognathus amarus
AATGGTCACATGTTAATGTTTTCAGATTTAATTTGAGGATTTTATAATATGACCTTAATTTCAATAAAGGGTCTTTTTGGGCTGGGGAGAAAATTACTTTTAAAAAGCTGAAATTGAAATTCAGCCATTGCAAATAAGACTTTCGGAACAAAGCAAGTAACATAATCGAAAACACTTAAAAAAGATCAATACAATCTCTGGTTATTGAACTCCAGAAACCTTGAGCTGTTTTATGTTTTATATAGGCTGTAATATCTATAAAATCTCAAAGGGGTTGCAGGGAAATTACATAGCAGATGAGACAATCATAATCTCCAAACAAATAAAACATCACACTTTATATTTAACCTCAGGAGAAATATTCAGCAAAATACCATCAGAATTTCCTTGGAGATCTGCGGCTGATGATTACGGCTGCTTCAGGGTTGTATGTGCTGTACGGATCACGAAGGATGATCTGAGTCAATCTCGTCCTCATTAGCGGAAGAACACATTTACACTGGCGATGCAGAGATCGTGACGTCTACTCAGAGACTGCTGGCATCCACACAGGAGGAGAGACAGGCCGAAACACCCAGGAGACCTCAACATCACGCTGCATTAGATAGTGTTGGGAAATCTAAAATGAGGGGCATAACATATATTGGATCAAAGATGCTGTATAATAAACCATAACTCTATACTGTTCTACAAACAGAAATGGATTCATGTTAAAGCAGGCATCTATTGCCCATTGTTGGTGATTTTATCAAACACAATTCTATTCTGATATGCTACAGATATGAATGATTCCCTGTGGCTCGCCAATACTTTCCTAAGCAATCATGCTTATGGCATTCTCTTCTCCAGAATATTGAAAGGCACAGTCCCTATTCGCATACTTATGCACTCCTATGCCATTGGTGTACTTTAAATAGTGTGATTCAGTGTGTTTAACACGAAAAATTACAAAAACACACTTTAAATAATGAACTGAAAGAAATATTGGACACTTCATGAGACTCAATGGTCACGGCTTTCGTTGAATGGAGAGAAGTGGCTCCAGACTCCAATGTTGAATGCAAAATAAATGCATAAAATTCATAAATTAGACGATGTAATTTAACTATAGAGACTTGAGGACATGTTGTTTTGGCAGTGGACTAGAAAACCACCCAAGCAAACAAACAGCAACAAGATAAAAACATTCAGATGCATTTTTGAAACCATGCTGTGAAAACGACTACATTTAGAAGTCATCATGATTGTATGCCAAAATAATGAGTTCATTAACATACAATCACCCATATTTACATATCATAATAATGTGATAACGACCAGCCCGATGAAAAACAGTGTGCCCTGCATTCGGTATGCCAATCATATTGAAATGTCACTCACATACAGAAATCTTAAGAGTCAGAGAAGATGAAAATAAAAGTGCACGTTTATTTGTATATTCTTTTAGATAGATCCTATTTAAAAAGTTAATTGATCTCTTTAAACCAAAATGATTCACAAATTTCAGCTCACTTACTCGAATGACCTTGAGGGATCACCAGTTGCATACATTCCTCACACAGTTCAGCACATTTATTTTGCGGATTTTCAGTACACATGGACTGCTTTTATGATATATTATGTTGCTTTGTCCTCAAAGAGGACTCTATGACTCTCCAGTCTCTTCATTATATTTAAAATGGATAACAAGAGCAACCAGAATAATATTTAAAAGTACTCTTCATTCTTGGCTGAAATAAACATGGTTTTAATAAACATAGTAAACATCATTTCTACAACTTTGACTAAAACGAGGCTGCCTTTGGAGGACTCATTCCATGGTGGAAGATATCAAGGCGTTTAATGTTCCACAATCCTGTGCACCGTTGACCTAAAAAATAACGATGGCGTCTAAAAGTTGTTATTATAAAATTAATTATATTCGCTTTCGTTTTCACCAAAGCTTTCTCTATTTTGTTCATTAAATCATTAAACCGTTACGCTGTCTGAAATCAGTGTCATGAGGGACCTTCAAGTGCAAACGCTGCCTACAAAGTCATTGCCTGATAAGTCAGCAAGGCAAGAAGTGCAACTGCCTACTGTAAGCTTTTGGCTGCGTCTCAAATCACAAACTCGCTTTATTTTGAATTTTATTTGGCACAACCGACTAGAAAAAGTATGTAATATTATGAACGTGTGTAGTAAGAACGTATTCTGGACGTACTATATTCTCCATGTTGTCATTATCATGTGATCTACAAGCATCAGTTCACTGCCATTCACAAACCCTCTCTCGTGGCCTCATGGGATAGTGAAGTGTTCAGCGTATGCACATACTCGCTGAAGTATAAGGTTATACGGGACTTTTTGCCTACTCTTTTATGAGGAATTTGGCGGGGTTGGAGAGTAACAAAATACATGTAACGGCGTTATGTAAACAGAATACAAAAATCCAGTAACTGTTTCACAGTTAAATAAAAAGAAACGCAGTAATCAGATTATAGTTCTTTTTTATAAAAGGGGAAATACTTTAAGGATTAAAAGAGTTTCATTTAAAACTAATTAAAGCTGTATTTTAGCATAAATAACTCTATAAGCGTTGTTTGATTAATGACTTGCGACACGAGTCACGTGTGCCACCCGCAAAATGACAGATTATCGACAACAATCTCCTCAGACACCGAGTGATTCACTGCTGCTAGAAACGATCCTGCCACGGGTAAAATGCTTTCATTTCTTATAAATTCCACTGATATTTTGATTTTTAAAGAGTAAAATGCCAACAACATCAGTTCTAGATGCAAACTGTGTTTGTTAGCTATGTACATGTTCTATTACTGCTAAACATTCAGGCCACGTTTCACACAAAGCCGATATTTAGCAAACGACATATTTTCACCCTCTTCGATTTTCAGAAATAACATCGTTTACACACCCGCATAAATACGCCGTCGAAGCGCCATCATAACTATGCTAAACCTCAGGCGGCAGTGGGGGTAAGGATAAAGCCATGCAAGCCAATCAGAATCCTGGAATGACAAACAGAGAACCTAAAACGCCGTTTCTACAGTTTACACGACAACAAACATATCGACGTTTCAAAATTGTCCCACTTTGCCCGGAGTTTTTGGGAATAATCGTTCTTCAGTGATGGAAACGGACATTTTCGATGTAAATGAGAAGGGCAAGACGCAGAGAATATCTGCGTTTCCCATCGATGTAAACGGGGCCTCAGTGTAATGGAATTTTGCGCTGTTCAATGATCGCAGGTGTAAGTTTTCCAGCGAATGCAGGAATCTAGAAATTAAGAGTAGGTTTTTGTACCTAAAATGTCCTTTCATAATCTCTTCTCACTTGCTCTGCTAGGTAAGGTTAACAGAGGGGAACTCCACAGCCAACGGCCCAAGGTCAGTCAGGCAAATTAAGATCACGGCTTTAAGGCCATTGCACACTGAGTCCAAAATTTTCGTATGCGTTTTCAGTATTCATCAACCTGAAAATTCGTCACGCACAGAAACCTTGCACACTGAGTCCGAATGCGTATTTACCCAGATAGCACAAGGGTATCTTGATGTCCTATTTACATCTGGAAGACGTATTTTAAAGAGTGTTTGCTCAGATGTCAAATAGACATTTATAAGATGTCAGACATGCATTCTAAATCATTACATCTTAGAGACATCTTCTAAACGTCTATTTGTCATCTGCAGGAAGCGGTCCCATAGACGTATTGCAGATGAGCACTCTTTTAAAATACAGTCTTCCAGATGTAAATAGGACATCAAACAGCCTTGTGCTATCTGCAGTATGAGAACCTTGCGGGAAAAAACGCAAAAATGCAAAATGGATTCGTCAAGCAGTGAGGGATAATTTTTGTTGTCCTCTCTCATATTGAACAGAGCAGAAGAGAAAATATTACGTCCGAGGAAGCACCTCCTTATCAAGGTGTTGCGAGATTATGCAAAATTTACCTCAGAATGTCAGTGGAACAGTTTGATGCTTTGCTTGCAATTTTGGAGCCTCATTTTAAAAACAAGACCACCAATTTCCATGAACCAATTGATTCTGAACAGAGACTATCGAGTATGTCTAAGGTATGGACACACACACACACGCACGGCCCAGTGGACGGCGCTGGGTAGAGCACAGACAGCAGTATAGGCTACAGGTTTATATATTGTACCCAAATAATACATTATCAAATTGGCTGCTCAAATCACACATTTATCGAAATTAAAAAATTTCAATACTGATTGAAAGGGGAGGTTATTCCTTTTATAATCTAATCGAGAGAAGAGAACATAAACACTTGATCGAAATTGAAAACTGAAACTGAAAGCACTGCGCATATGTGCAATGACGTGCGGAATGAGCTCCATAGGCACAAGCTCGCCCCGGCCCCTGAATTGTCCAAAAACCTCTCAAAATGCTGGCTGTGGATGCGAAAAACGCAGAAATTGAACCTGATTCGACTTTTTTTATGACGGACGAAAGTTCAGAGATGGTGTGCAAGCATGATTGACATAAAGTGAGGTCAATTTTTTTTTTACATGCAAAAATTTCAGATGCGAATTTCGAACTAGATGTGCAATGGCCTTTAGTCAATTAGTAGAATTTTTAAATGTTGTGTTTTTATTATTTGCTTGTAGCCTCCATGTTAGTTCAAAATAAAACAAAATAATCTGTAATACCATACTGTAGCCACTAGATATCTGTATAGCCCTTTAAATAAATACATATTCAGGGCTGTGCAATTCTTAATAAATAAAAGTTGGTGTTTTTTTAAATAATATTTGTCCTTAAAGAAATCCAAACTAATCATTTTACATTACTTCTTATTGTGGTACATTTACTAAATATTTTTTATGAAGTAATTTGTAACTGTAATGGAATACATTTTAAAGTAACCCTCCAAGCCTGGAATCTGGACATATCTTCTTTTTGTCATACTTCATTTGTTTTTTACCTACTATATAGCAGGGTATGTGATTTCCAATGCAGCCATTGTGTTCTTCACACAGGTTGGTGTAGCCTACAGCCATGGAGAGCAGACAGTGTACTCTCCTGTGATTGGTACAGTGAGTCTCTCTCAAACAAAGCTTTTCATTTCCTCTGTGGATGTCACTTTCTCTTCTCCTCTCTGTTTTCTGTGTATCTTTTATTTCCAACATGTAAACACATGTACAAGCACATGACTCTTCATTTCACCTCCCACATTTCACCACATGAAAGCTGCAAGGTGCACGAGAATTCATTTTTCTCTTTTGATTTTCTCCTATCATGGATAAATCCGTTGCTCGGCTTGGCTCTTCGTGCCTCATTCTATGCCAAACGGCACATGGAGAGGAACAGAGGATGGGTAGGGCGCTGAGAATGAGGGCTGAAGGAAGAGTTGGTTTGCACAGTCTGCCATTCAGGAGGTTCGGGATACAGCAGAGGAAACTCTCCACGCTCCAATCCCATATTCATTCATCCCCTTGCCTCCAGGGCCACAGACACACTGCCAAATCCTTAATGAAACCAACACGTCAAGAATCGACAAGGCTGGCAGAAGGACAGAGCAGCCATTTGGAGATTATTGAACCACTGTTCACCGTTTACATGCAGGTGCAAAGCACACACACTGTAGTTTCCTATAGAAAAAGGCAATTCACATGCTGATTCACTGTTACACTGTTCAGGTGCGATGTGACATCTGAAGTGCAAAAATATCTACTGTGTAAATGTTAATATTGTTACTTATTGCTTTATTTAACAACAGCTTATGACAAGCGCATCCAATGTTAATAAAGCAATAAGCCCCGCAAAGCCGTGATTTACAGTGAATTTAAAACAGCTAGGGGGCGTTGCTTCTAAACTCACTGTAAAACACAACTCAACGATTAATCCATAAAAAGATATCAATTTGAATCATAAAATAAACACCAGCAACAAAAAAATATAACATTATAACCACTGATCAATGTAATGTCATTATATAGTGGTTATAACATTTATTTTTACACGTTCAGCAACTAAGCATCACAAACGGCAGTTGCGCAGTAACACTGATGTAATGCACTCACAAGTGTATGTTTGTTGAGTAATTTACAACAGCTTCAAATGCGAATTTGTTTAATCACAAATTATTGCTTGCTTATATATATATATATATATATATATACACACACACAACATATTGAAAATGTTAAAGCAGGTTCTTTAAAGGTAACATATTATCAGTGTTGGGGTAGTTAATCAAAAAAAGTTATTAGTTACTTGTTACTTCTGTAAATTATAATGAGATTACTTTAGTTACTGTGTTGGAAAAGTAACTTACTTATTACTTTACTGTCCCATGTCTTAATTTACCGTGTAGATACATGGATAAACATCATAGCCTATCATCACTTTTTACCCTATCATCACTATATTGTACAAATTTATACAAAATGGCATGAAAGAACAATATCCCTGTCTGCACAAAGAAAATCCACAAACAACAGGATAAAGGAGGCTATGCTGGGGTCATTTTAAAATGGGGTTCAACAAACAAGTGTCAAAACACAGGCTTTGGGAAACATGAGAATAAAACTCTTCTCCTGAGAACAAAACCAGCTTTTTATTCGACTCATTGCAGTAAAAAAAGATAAAAATGAAGTGGTCAATGAAAAATAATAGAATAAAGGTCACTTACTTAATCTTAATTAAAAATGCATTTTTCTTAAACCTGGATTAATGGTTGACAGGGGAAGCAAGTCTTCTACAATGAACCCTGCAACAAGTCATGTTCATTTCGGTGTTATGTTACTCAAGACTTGAGAAAAGCGAGCCTTGTTTATACTCAATGCGTCTGCACGAGCGTGAAGGTGTGACGGCAAAAATGATGTCATTGTGGTGTGGGCGGTCACACAAGACCCCATTTCGCTTGACTAAGTGCACAGCTTTTTTGTAACAGCGCACACGGTGCCGCATCCGAGGATGAACGACAAATCTGAAGAAGACGAATCTGCACTGAGCATGTAGCCTACATCTCCGCATCGGCACCCCAGTTTATGCATCTAAATCAGTTGCTTATGTTTACACAATGAGCCTAAAGATCCATGTTTTATAAAATATCTATGAAACTTAATGAAATGTTTAGTGAAATTAGAAAATATTTAAGAGATTGTTTAGTTCTTATAGCCTTCATACATGTTTTTATATCCACATATTTTGTTCTAATGTCACATCTCTCCTTCTGCACCGGCTGCTATGTCACTCAAATCAGTTCTCTTTGGCAACGGTGCGCACGCACCACTAGACTGAAGACTTTACACACAGGCAAACAAGGCTTGGGTAACGCAGGAAGCGCGTTCCTATAGTATAGTAAAGTAGTGTAGTTTTTTTGTGTAATGCGTTACTCTTACTTCGTTACCCAAAAAAGTAATATTAATACCCGTTACTTTGTAACTCGTTACACCCACACACTGCATATTATGCCCCTTTTCACAAGATGTAGCCTAATATAGCGTAGCCTAATGTAAAATAATGTATTATGTATAATATAATGTAGCCTAATGTGTCTCTGAAATTTCAGCTCAAAATACACGCAGATCATTTATTATAGCTTGTCAAATTTGCCCTGTCATTTTTGTGTGTCCCTTTAAATGCAAATGAGCTGCTGATCCTCAAGGCCAATCCTTTACACAGGCTTCGGATACAATAACAAATCTCACTCTTCCAAAATCTAAGAAATAACCATTTGCGGTGTGTCAGAGACACCGAGGACAGCACCTGGACTTTTCTGATTGGTAAAGTGTATACAGATTTATGTAGTTGTTGTGGAGATTGCATTGATTACTCATGTCTCTGAGGGAATTACCTTGCTCTCTTGTATCATCTGAGCCTGGGACTTTGAATAGTGTTCAGTGCTCGGCTGTGCAGCAACAACAGAACAGTTAGCATGCTTTGCTTTGAACTTTTGCCGGATTGCCTTAGAAATGTTACATTGTTGTCCATTGGGAAAACCAAATGGCGGCAGCAATGCAAGTTTGAGAGGAGCGCCCCTGACTAATCTCGCGAGAATCATGACATGCTTAATGGCAACGCCTCACACATTAACAACAACATATGAGGCACGAAGACACTTGCGCGTCACTTGGACGATGGAGAAAGCAGAAGAAAACGCGGTCGGAAGAGATTGAGGAAAAGGAACGATGGTATCTGGCCGAGTGAGGAGGCCATACAAGAGTCCCACTCGCTAAGGCTTTTCCATAGATGGCGCTCTTTCCCTCGGTTGGCGCGAGCTAACACAGCACTGGATGCAACAGTGATGCTGACCTGGCGATCTGTTGATGGAGTAGTAAGAAATATATAAGTTTGTGTGCATTTTATTTTGTGATTTCACTGGAATTAATAGTCTCAACCGCGATAGCATTGAAGGGCGGTGTCCGAGTGGACACGTAAATATTAAGCTGTTGTTCCGAATACGGCCCTAATTGTCCCGGAAATTATGCTAAAGCAAAGTGAGTAGTGTTTGTCTGATACAATATTATAAAACTGTCCGTGGGGAGGTTGAGTCGGCCCCGCCGGCGGCTCATTGGCTGCAGCATCTTTTCTGTCTCTCTTTTTTTGAAGTTCTACAAAGATGTAGGCGTGAATTTAGACATACATTGATAAGCAAATTTCATTTATTCATTTCGTTGATACATGGCTGCGTGTACCGGAAACCACAACATGCTGTTTATTAGTGGCAGACTAAAGACTAATGACAGACTGTTGATCTTTGAAAAAATGTTTGGTTCAGGTTTGAAATTCATTATCTTTAACTATAGGTCATGTAGTCTAATATATAGTAGGCCTTCCCATAAACACCCCCTGAGATCTCTTATTTAAAGGCACACTATGCAAGATTTGTACCTTGATATAACAGTTTCAGATGGAGTATCAGCAAGTGCTCTACTGGAGTGGTTTTTACAACAGTAACGTTAAATACATGTACTGCACAGTGACTCTAGGGGGCGCTGTTTGACAAAATGCGAATTCCTGCATAGTGTGCCTTTAAATGTATTGTCATAACTGACAATTAAACATTTTGTAAAATGCAATAAAATCAAGAATCTGTTATTTGTTCATTCTCTCAATTTAATTTAACTGACAAAAGTACAAAGAAAAGATTTCCAATCTTTTAAAATGAACAACTTCATTGTATTTTGTAATGGAATATTGCAGCATTTATAATAAATGATTTTCGTATTTCAGCACAACTGATATACCGCATTGACCAATCAGCATTTCAGAACTGTATCTATAAGTTTTATATTCAGTAATATTACCAGCTGAATCTCTGTAGCCTGCAGTTCCCTGTATGTCAACCAGGACATAGAGGAGGAAAGTTACAGTATTTTAAAGAGCTGAGGGGTGACTCAACAGAAACTTCAGTCACACGCTGTGCAAGCATTTTGCTCACAGTCTAGATTTCATCCTCACTAGCAGATGTTCCCCAGCGTCCTCCGGTTTCAGAAACTGAGGAGAGCGTATGTTAGATCGTAAGGGGCCTGGGTGGAGATGGGTCGTGCCAGCTTTAAATGAGTGTTGTATATGCATTATTAAAGAGCAGAGAGTCCAGATATGAGAGCGCAGCATGCAGGCTCACTGCCAAACCTGCCCACACGCACAGATACAACAGCACTGCTCAAATCAATCAGGACCTGAGAAACAACACACAACATGACGTTAGATCATTGATCTGTTCACCAATAACACAATTAAATGCTGTAAGTATGCGTGAATCAGTAATTATGATTGCTGACTATTGGACCAGAGAATTTTATATTAACTGAGATCATGCTTTGCATTAGTTCTCATTAACAACCTAATGTGAATGTGAAACCTCTTATTGAGAATGATTCAGCATTGCATCCTGAAATGGCCTACTATCAAATTTTCATAAGTGTTTGTGGTATTTATGAATGGAGCAGTCAAGTGCTCATGGGAAGTTATATTTATGATTTGGGAAGTCGATAATTTCTGACGTCAGGTGCGTTCACGTCACTTCCGTTGGTGTACCTTCTCTTAATTAAAGGAGCTCTAAAGCGTCAGCTTCTCTGTCTGACGTTTGAAGTATTGTCAAACAAAATGGAGGCTAGCTAGACCCTCCCTCTTCCTCATCTCGTCCCCTCCCCCTGGTTTTACTGATACTTCATTCAAGGTGTAATGTCACAAAATTAGATGCATGCTTTCATATAATGCAGAAAAAGAGAAACGTTACCAGAAAACACCATAGGCCCCATACAAGGACGCAATAATTGCAAGATAATATTGCAAGATAATGTTAGCTTCGTGTTTCCCCTGTGAGCATAAACAGACGGCTCTGTCGTAAACAAATTTAGTCTAGTAGTCCTTGAGATTTCACGTAGTGTAAACTGCGCAAAGCTTCTGTCTTATACGTCCAATAGTGAGCCTACGTGTGACGTACAACACTACATGAAATCTCCAGGCCCACAGAGAAGGACATGGATATAAAGTCGTTATATTTGTTTGAGCACAAAAAGTATTCTCGTTGCTTGATAAACTTGAGGGGGATATTGCAGGTTAGAGGACCCAATGAGTCAATGCATAGAAAAATAATGTAGGAACTAGATTTTCTTTAAAATATACTTATAAATACGCTACAGAATCTTCTGGAGTCGTTTTTGAGAAAAAAAAATTAATTCCGCATCTGAAAATGGGCGTGGCGGGCGTGACGTAACGAGCGGGTGAGCCGTCAATTCAAACAACAGAAAAACAATGGATCACAATGACATTTCGGACGCTGAGGAAATGAACGCACCAGGAACAAAAGATAGGCTACAGCACCATCCCTTTCTTGTAATGGGAACTAGTGGACTTGAATCTTAAAGTCCTGACAAGCTGGAGTTTTTGCAACTTCCACAAACACAATAATTTACCATGACGATGATAAATTAAAATACAAAAACTACTGAAAGCACACTGACTAACGACCGCTCTCACTGAAAACCAGCCGACTCTACACTGAGCCGAGGCTGAGGCTCCCTGATATGACGTCAAATGATGTGATGTTGAAAAACACAGCAGTCCAAGAAATGCTCGCTTTATCTACTAAACTAGTGCCCTTGTGTTGTTTTAAAACATTTTAAATCCTGCATTAACTTTTCATATGGTATTTTCATACAAGATTATCTATAAATTTAGATTTTTTTTACCTGCAATATGCTCTTTAAAGGGTGGCGGTAATACTCCTAAGCGGTGAGCAGCCGGTAACAAGAAGTAGAAGAAGAACGTCCTCATCTCAGTTCTGCGCATGCGCCCATAAGGAAGTAATGGAATAGTCGAATAAAGTCATTATTTATGTTTTTTCGCACAAAAAGTAGTCTCGTCGCTTGATAAACTTATAATTGAGCCACTGTAGCCACATGGAATATTTAAACTTTTTTTTAATGTCTTTATGGGCCGTCAAGAGCCAGTCCCTTAGGCAGTCTATGGAGGAGTGATCCAGCTCTCAGATTCAATCAAAAATATCTTTATTTGTGTTCCGAAGATGAACGAAGGTCTACGGGGTTGGCACAGCATGGGGTGAGTTATTAATGACTTAATTTTCATTTTTGGGTGAACTAACCCTTTAAGGTTGAGCCACTGTAGTCACTCTGACTATTTGAACGATGTCTTCAACTTTTCTGGGCCGGCAAGTTTCGATCCTTTTAGAAGCCTATGTGGAGTGATCCAGCTCTCAGATTTCATCAAAATATCTTAATTTGTGTTCTGAAGATGAACAAAATCTTATGGAGTTGAACAACATGAGGGAGAGTACTTACTGACAGAATTTACATTTTGGGTGAACTATCCCTTTAAGTGGTTTACGGCAACATTTATCACAGAAGTTAATTTAATCTTTAAGGTATATAAAGGTAATGGGCATGCAACACTGAGAAATATTGTCTAAATAAACATGTCAACTGGAAGATCAATCTTTGAGTTTTGCCAGCAGACTCTGAAAGTTGCTTATAATATCAGAAGAGAAATGAAGCTGTGAAGTGGTGGGACTAATAGATGGGCGGCAGCAATGCTGAGGTCAGACGCCACTTCTCTGACAGCGCCCGAGATGACCAAGATGAATCTGCCTCCGCTTCCAACAACTAATGATAATGTCAAACCCCTTACAGAGGGACAGGCGTAATTTACTGAAGAGAAACACCAGAGTAATGTCTCAAATTCTTCCGGAAACTTCTGGACCGTACCGAGGATGAGAGAAGAAACAGGCTTTGCCACTAATTAGTTTCCCTCTCTCTCCTTCTCACTTAGTTCCAGTTCATTTCCTCGTTCCCTGCTTACAGTAAAACACAAACACCCTCAGAGATGAATTCATTTCAGGAGTTAAATAGCTCTCTTCGAAATGAAGACGACTGTCTTCAGGTGGGGATTGAAGCAAACTTTTTTTGTATGTTTATTAATATATTAATGTATATTAACACAGGCTATTATTTTATGATAATGCAGGGGTCTAGATAGCACTGAACATGCATTAATGACACAGACGTCGTTTTAAAAATGAAATCTATTGGTACCAGGCATTTATTGCCCAATTTTTCAGAGGTCATAAAATATTTTTAGGGCTCGTTAACCCACAGTAATAATCGATTCAAGTAAGGCTAGTAGGCTTACAATCCACTTAAGTTCACATAACAGTCCTCAGCTGAATCATAAATAGCGAACTTGAAAAGGTGAATTACATTTAATTATCAAGGATTTTTTTTAATTGAGTAATTTGATCAAGAATAGTTAGTGTTTTTGATGTCACAGCTCCAAGTGCAGGGTTTCTCAACCTCTACTTTTTAATACCAACCTTGATCAAACTTGCCTGTCACTTCCTAGTAATCGTGAAGACCTTGATAAGCTTGTTCGAGTGTTTTTGCTTAAGGCTGAAGCCCCGTTCACACCGCCAGCGACACGCAGCGACAAAGCGACATGATCCCATTAATTTCATTGGAGCGCTGGCGACTTCGGCGAACTCGAGTGACAGTGACCGTTGGCGACAGAATATGGGCGTGTCAAGAGCGACAAAAGTTGAGAAATTTCAATTTTATGCAAATGAGAAGCGATTTTACGAGCGACAACCAATAGGAAAGAAGACTTTCAGTAGAGTTCACGCGTCACTGTCTCAGAGTGCAGGCAATACGTTCGAGGCTGATTTCACTGTTTTATATGATTTGACTGTAACCACATTCATGGATAGTAAAATGATGGAAAAGAAACTGTCAGAGAGTCTCAGTGAGTTTAATTCATACATATAACGTTATAGTCTGAGTGTTTGTAATTTTATGATGCACGTTTAGCACTGTTGGAGTTCATTTTTACAATTTCCCCTGCATTACGTTGACTATTCAACATGACATCATGACTTTTGCGTAAACATACACGCCACTTTTAAGTCAAGTGGCATGCTATCTATACGCATTTTGAGCTATACGCGTGTATGTCTACGCTGTTAAATGTCCACGTGATTCCGCGTGTATATGTACATGCTGTTAAATGTCCAAGTGAAATGAAGCAAAATGTAGATCTACATCTGGAGAGCGATATTTTTTTTCCTAGGATGGTGAGGGAGACTCATAAATGCCATTAACCCCAGTGATGGGTATGTTTAGGGATGGGGTTGAGGTAGGACATATATTTATATATACAGTAATGTTACTGTTAAGTCAACGGCGTTTAAAAACACGCTGAAAAGCGATTATGTGTGTTGATGGCACACCAAAAATATTAATACGAATTGGCGTGTCATACAGTACATGCGCCATTCAATGAGATCAGTCTGGATTATTAGAGACAAGAAAATTGATTATTTGTCAAATTAAATGATGTTTTAATAATTTGTGCCAGTATGAGTAAGTTTAATTTGTTGATTGATGATCGATCGTTGATCTAAGTAAATGATTTAATCCACTGAACACTGCTGTGTTAATATAAAAACACTCTCCCAACAGCAAACATTTCCTTTTTAGCCTTAAAAGTCATTTATTTCAAGTCAAATAAAAATTATATAGTTGTATATATCACTTGTGATGGTATTTTGTATAGATATGGCAAGACGTGCAGTCTACCAATAACATTGAGAGCGAACCGCACTATGAACGCCCACAAGCGACATCACAGTACAAAGCCTAGCGACACATGGCGACAATGTTGCTGGCGAAGTAAACAGGGCTTGAGGCTGGATTCTGCAGGAAAGTGAAGTAGTGAACTTTGAGAGCCAGAGTTGAGAACATCTTGTGATGTTCATTCATTGGTACCATTGTGTGTGGAGTGATTGGTCAAAACCTGGGTGTCATTCTTGCCTCTGACTTAAAATTTGACAAGCAAGTAAACTCTGTCGTCAGAGGCAGTTTCTTCCAGCTCAGGAGTTTACAGAAATTAAAATCTATTTTATCTTTTGGCGACCTTAGAGACAGTTATTCATGCCTTTATCTACAACAAGGCTGGACTATTGCAACGCTTTATATGCTGGTATTAACCAGTTTTCACTAATGCGTTTGCAACTGGTACAAAACGCCGCAGCACGTTTTTTGTTGGGTCAGAGAAAACAGTGAGCATATCACCCCTATTTTATCACATTTGCATTAGTTACCTGTAGAGTATAGAGTTAAGAACAAGGTTTTGACTTTTGTGTTTAAAGCCTTGCATGGTCTTGCTCCACTTTATATCTCAGACCTTATTTGTCCATACTCTCCACCAAGAACTCTTAGATCATCCTCTGACAAACTATTAACTATCGCTCACTCACGTCTGAAATCTAAAGGTGACAGAGCTTTCTCCGTTTTTGGTCCGAGGCTGTGGAATTCGTTACCTCAATCTATTAGGTTAGCTCCTTCATTACATGTATTCAAGTCAGCTCTGAAAACGCATCTTTTCAGACAGGCCTACTCATAACTGCTGATTTGCAGTCGTAGTGAGTTAATTTTACATGCAAGTTTGTACAATGTCTATCTTTTATTGTGTTTTTATCATGTCTCTGTGAAGCACCTTGGTCCGCAGAAATGCTGTTTTTAAGGTGATGTATAAATAAAAGTGACCTTGAGTGACAGTCATAATGAGGTAATACAGTTATAAATCTGCAAGTCATTTAAAATATATGAAAGGAAAAGGCATTCAAGTAAATTACACACTTGTGTGTGTGTGTGAGGGAAAAACTGAGATAGTAGAAAACTTTGTTTTTTGTTTCCATTCCATCTATCTCCATGTTGAACTGTTTTATGTGCTTACTGTATCCACTTATGATTGTATTATTATGGAAACACGTTCATGAACATTATAAGTTATTATTTTTGTATAGGACCCATTTGAGCCCTAGAGCAGCCAGGAGATCTCTCCATTTGTTGAAAGCTTCCGATGTTGACTCTCGTATTATTCCGACGACTGGCACTGGACAGACAGAAGTTGTATTTTCTTTGTCTCACGTAGGAGTTTGTGTTGCGGTTTGGAATGAACTACAAGCCGGTCTCTTTGGGGCTGTTTACACCTGGCCACTTCATGTGTTTTCTCAGATCGGATAGCTATCTGATTTATCAAAACGATTCCATTACACCTGGTCACATAAATGTGTTTTTGCAAAACGGATATTAATCTGATCTTCAATTCCCGCGCTATATACAGATTTAATGAAGTGCACGTCACTGAAAGCAACAGATATGAGCTGCATTTTATTAATCATCGGCTAATTTCAAAATCAGCAATGACAGCAATAAAGAGAGCGGCAACAGCCCTGGTTGCCTGGTAAGATCATTTCATTTCTTTACTTTTAATGAAGATTGTAGTGTTAATCGTCTGCGACTTACTTTCACTTTGATATGCGATAGATTGCGGCTGGTTTGATGAATAGGCGCTCAGCTGCTCATCTGAGGTGATGCGTGTCGTCATATCTGACGACATATATGTCAACATAACCTATAGCCTGATTTCAACAACCAGATGCATTTACACTTGTCCAGTTTCGTCTGGAATGCGGCCCAGATCACGTCCTCAAGTGATTTGAGCGATCGGATTTAAATCAGTCTCGAATGCGTTTCGGAGGGCATTTACACATTTTCACGATCTGAATAGCTATCCGATCACAGAAAACGCATCAAGTGACCAGGTGTAGGCTAAACAGCCCCTTTGAATCCATCTTCTACTTTTGTGGAAAGTTGACTAAAGTTGCGTCGCTCGAGTTGTCTTCTCTGATACGAAGAATGGCGGAGAATACACTATCCTGCAAGACATAGGCACATAGCCAGGTGAGCGTGAACCCGCATGACGTCACGGCCAGTCTCAGATTCGAGCCCGAATCCCTCTTATTTATTTTACTGTACAGGATTATAGAGGCGATCTCAGTGATCAGAGAAGGGCTCATTCAGCCCATCAGGCGATTGTTTAAGCATGTATGGGTTAGAAAACGGCTATTTTAACATGAAATGTTGCGCAATGCACCTTTAAATATATATATGAAAGTAAAGAAAGTGCTGTCAGTATAGTCACTGAAACTGTCAATCACAGTTCAACAGCGAGGTACACAAAGCTGCTCTCTTCTGAAAACCTATAGAGCTGGTAAGTCCCGCCCCTTCAGCTAACCCCGCTGGACCTCTAGGTTGAAAAACCGTCAGTGCAAGTGAATGAGAGAAAATAATTATTTTCTAATCCCGTTTGAATTTTGCAATGAATGTAACATATGTTGTCTGTGAATTTTTTATATAATGTTTCGTGTAAAGAATGCTACAATTTAGCTTGTAGAATTTTCATACGGTTAGACTTTGTGTGAGAGCACTTTGTGGACTACAACTCTCGACGTGTTTGATATACATCACCCCACTAACACACGGATCCCGCTAAACATGCCTGTGACTTTGGTGCACTTCACCGCCTTCTTTCAGGGAGAGGACTAACTAGTTGAGCGTGGTGAAAACCGTGATTTGTGGAGGGAAAATGTGTTAAGCGGCGACGTCACATATGGGACGTGTAGTCTTTCTCGTTATGTCTATTCCACAACTGCTAGCCAAAGAATCATACAATAAACTGTCAAACTTGTTACATGAGAAATTATATAAAAAATTCACAGACAACATATGTTACATTCATGGCACAATTCAAACGGGATCAGAAAATAATTATTTTCTCTCATTCACTTGCATTGACGCTTTTTCAACCTAGAGGTCCACTTGGAGTTTTACGGATGGGCGGGACTTACCAGCTCTATAAAGTTATAAAAGTTATAATCAACTAAGCTGTGATGAATCTCTTACTTGACATCCTGTTTATACTTTGTGGATTATAATGAAAGGATTAGATGAGCATAAACCCTGCCATTTTGAGTGGATTCTGAACAAACGTGAGCACATCTGATTGGCCATTGCATTCACACGCTCAACACAGGTCTGTGATTGGCTACAAAGCTCAATGCTGCAAAAACACGTTATAAATACAAACTTTCGACACTCTTCACGGTGACGCAAAAACTCAACGTTTTAAAACAGCTGGCTATCAGCGGGTATCAGTACTGCACAGCGGCAGGGGTCGTCACATTATATGATAAATCTTTGAAAGGACAACAAAATATTTTTGACGTCCGGCAACAAATTTTCAGTGCAGGTAAAACCCTGTTATCGATCAGTTTTTCCACCATGTTTCAAATCAACATGTTCCTTTTCAGCGTCACAACTCGTGTATCGATTCGAAAATTCAGTTTCTCATACATCTTTAGTCAGAAGGGTTCGAGTCATTACATTCAATGAACAGAAATGACTCGAAATAAGATTAGTTCATTTTGATGAACGAGTTTGAACAGGAGAGTGGGGTGAGACATGGGGGTGAGTAAATTATCACTTTTTGTGAAGTAAACTACTCCTTTAAAGGATCAGGTGTTTGGAGGAGGCGATTAAAACAACAAAAACAAAAAAATATTTGTGACTTTAATATAATTTGAAATAATGTGCACTGATATTACTCAATAAGACCATCAGGGATGTATAAAGTAAATAGGGTGGATTTTGCATTGATGTTGAGTTCAGTGAGAGCTGACTCCAGCAGAGACACACTTCAACAATATATGGATATTAGACAGATTTTTTCCCCTCACCAGAGAAATGTGCTGTGAAAGAAAATGAAGCATGGTGAAAACCTTCCCAGTGCGTTCAGCTCCGGTTCATGTGAAGCTTGTGATAGAGCAGGTTAATATGAGCTGCTACTGCAGCCTGGCAGATTAATATAAACCTAGCCAAGATGGGTCAACGGTGCCACTTTTTATGTTCACAATGCAAACAAGGTTATAGTGAAATATGAAGAATTGCTCCTTTGAGTCTTGGCTTGTATATACATTTGTAGGGAAAAAACATTTTCATTTTGTTTGATTGGTGGGCTTCTGTTAGCATTTGGCTGTGACACTCCTGCCCTCGAGCTTTTCAATTCACCGCTGTAATAGTATTTCCTGCCTTCCGAGGCAAACGCACTGGTACTATTAGTTGAGTCACTGACATTTACCTCACAGCAACCATTTTAAGGGAAACAGATGCTGATTTTAATAATTCAAGGCTAATATTCTTGACATAAAGCTTTTTTTTTCCTACCATGTAGACATATTTTGACCTACAAAAACATTTTTAGTATGGGGTTGCACTTTATTTTTAAGGAATCAGTGTTAGAGTGTAATTGTGCAGTTAAGTAATAACTGTACTTGCTGTAGGGTCAGGGTATACTGTACGATTAGGGTTTGGTTGCATGTAATTATGCACAGCTTATAGTAATGACAACAGTAACTAAATGTAACAAAGACCCTGCAAAATTAAGTGTTTATTTACAGTTAATTTTAAGGTGTCTTTGTTACACTATAATTATACATTTAAGTACTGAGTAATATTAAGCAACTGCATTTAGGATTTGGTTGAGGGTTAGTTGCATGTAATTATGCATAATTTACTGTTATTACTATAGTAACTATGTAACATGTAACAAGGACACTGTAAAATAAAGGAAAATATCAACATGAAACAAAGCTGAGTTGTGCACAATAACATGTATTAAACGGGTGGTTTACTGCTCTTTTTCTTTGCATGATTGTGTTTATGGGTGCAATATAACATGTATCTGTGGTTTTTCTTTTTTTAAAAGTCTTATTTTTCATAAATTTCACCTTTATTGTCAGCCGCGCTCTCCTCTGTCCCCTGAACGAGGCGGTTGCACTTCCTGATTCTATGAAAACACTCCCTCAGAACCACGTAGCGGGCTCAGATTGGTTAGTTTGGGCCGGTGTGTTGTGATTGGCTAAACTGTCACTCACGTTGTCCGGAAGATTAACGCCCATGCCCTTTACGGGCGAAACGGGTGGGCATGCCAAAGGTGGATAACATAGACGGTGGATACACGTAAATAATGATGTCGAGACTGCAGTATCAGTGAGGCAGAATCAGACAGAGAAAGCCGCGATGAATCGAGTCAAGCAGAACCTCACCACACACGGCTCTTAATAAAGGTTTCTGAATGATAATTTGCTACATTTTTTAACTTTATACACGTTTGTTTTACACAATAGCATCTGACTGGCAACAATAGCAACTGACTGGCTAACTAATGTTATACTCAAACAGCGTTTGCAGGTTTACGTTCTTGATCAAATAGAAAATAAAGTCATAAAGCATATATATATATGAAAAATACATTTACAACATTAGTACTTATACAAAATTCAGGTCCATAATGTTTGTATGTGTTTGCCGTACACACAAAATAGCCAAACTAGTAGCCCATAAAGCCTACAAAGCCAGCACTGGCATTTGAAAAAAAAAAATAAAAAAAATAAAATCACAACGCTATGTAGGGAATTATACATGCAAATACATTTAAAATGATGAAGTCTTAGCCTACTTACAGATTGTGGCCCAACGACTGCTGACACTTAACTGCTGGTTTTAAAGTTGGATCTGCTTCATGATTCCAGAAACAGTTTCTTGTTTACGTTAATCCAGTGTTGAACTCGTGGAGATTCTGGAAGCTGTCTACCGTAAATGCGCAGCACAGAGAGCTAGATTACGATCGTCACTTTCAGGAATATAATCAAACAAATTGTATCCATTGTTGTCGAAGTATAGTGTCCGTGGGAAGCCTGAACACAGAAGACCTGACAGCTGTGTGAACACAACACACTCGAATGAGGAGCTGCTGAAATATGATCATGCCCTTTCCTGCATATTCCGGAGGGAGGGTTGATGTAAATGTGTGGGTTAGTGACGTACCATAACCCAGCTGTAGTCCCAATCGAGTCGTTTTTGTAGGCAATTATACTTCCTGATTTTCAAAAGACGTTATCTCTGCTTACACTGAACTTTCAGTGCTGCAACTTTGCAGATACTGTTCATGCACCAACAGCAACATTACACACTATTTAAAATGAAAAACGTGAAATCGCAGTAAACCCGCCCTTTAAGAAACTCAGTGAATTATGATTTAATGTTGGCAAACAAGACTTGAAATGATTACTCTAGTTTGACCAATTTACTCATTTATTTTAAATGTTACCGTTGTGTAGTTTGCATGCAAAATGTCATTGTTAGATCCTCATTTTGCATTTTATGTTACTAAATTGTTTTGTAGTATACTTAAACACTATTGTTGTACTGTAATTATTGTTGCTCACATTTTATAGTTCACTTTATTAATTAATTGAATCAGAAACTTGACGGCATTTAATTTAACTGTATGGAAAAGAGCATGGACATTTTACACAAAATCTGCACAGACAGGAAGGAAGGAAGAAAGAAAGATTGGAAGGAAGGAAGAAAGAAGGAAGGAAGAAAGAAAGATTGAAAAGAAAGAAAGGAGGAAAGGAAGGAAGAAACAAAAGAAAGGAAGATTGAAAGGAAGAAAGAAAGATTGAAAGGAAGGAAGAAAAAAGGAAGATTGAAAGGAAGGAAGAAATAAAGGAAGATTGAAAGGAAAGGAAGGAAGGAAGGAAGAAAGGGAAGTAAGTAAGGAAGACAGGAAGATTGGAAGGAAGGAAGGAAGGAAGAAAGATGGAAGGAAGGAAAATAAGAAGGAAGGAAGGGAAGAAAGTAAGGAAGACAGGAAGATTGGAAGGAAGGGAAGGAAGGATGATTGGAAGGAAGGAAGGAAGTAAGGAAGACAGGAAGATTGGAAGGAAGGGAAGGAAGGAAGGAAGATCGAAAGGAAGGAAATGAAGAAGGAAGGAAGGGAAGTAAGTAAGGAAGACAGGAAGATTGGAAGGAAAGGAAGTAAGGATGATTGGAAGGAAGGGAAGGGAGACAGAAAGATTGTAAGGAAGGGAAGGAAGTAAGGAAGATTGGAAGGAAGGGAAGGAAGTTTGGAAGAAAGGGAAGTAAGGAAGGAAGATTGGAAAGGAAGGGAAGTAAGGAAGGAAGGAAGATTGGAAGAAAGGAAGAAAGGAAGATTGGAAGGAAGGAAGGAAGAAGGAAGGAAGGAAGGAAGATTGGAAGGAAGGGAAGTAAGGAAGGAAGGAAAGATTGGAAGGAAGGAAGTGAAGGAAGGAGAAAGGAAGATTGGAAGGAAGGAAGATTGGAAGGAAGTAAGGAAGGTTGGAAGGAAGGGAAGTGGCAGGAAGGAAGATTGGAAAGGAAGGAAGGAAGTTTGGAAGAAAGGGAAGTAAGGAAGGAAGATTGGAAGGAAGGAAGGAAGGAAGTTGGAAGAAAGGGAAGAAGGAAGGAAGATTGGAAGGAAGGGAAGTAAGAAAGATTGGAAGGAAGGAAGATTGGAAGGAAGGAAGTAAGGAAGATTGGAAGGAAGGGAAGTAAGTAAGGAAGATTGGAAGGAAGGGAAGGAAGAAAGACAGGAGAGATCAGAAGGAAGGGAAGTAAGAAAGAAAGGAAGGAAGATTGGGAAGGAAGGAAGACAGGAAGATTGGAAGGAAGGAAGACAGTATGATTGGAAGAAAGGGAAGTAAGGAAGGAAAGGAAGATTGGAGGGAAGGGAAGGAAGATTGACAGGAAGAAAAGAAGGAAGGCAGGAAGGAAAGAAGGGAAGGAATTGAAATGACAACAAAAAACATGTTTTGTGTGAAGAACTGTCTTGAGTTTAATAAGACAATATGTGATAAAGACAGACTCAGAAGGAGGACAAGACAGCCACTCATTATAAAAACTTTATTTTGAATAAAGGTGTGGAACCTCATTACATGTAGTGTGGAGGGTTTAATGGTCTAGCTGGGGTCAGAACAGCACTGGGTCCGGGTCCGCTGGAGAGCAGTGTTTCGCAGGTGTTACAGTAATGCTCAAATCTAACACTTCACTGAAGGTAGCACACCACAAATACACCGTGAAGATAAATGAAAGGACTGCTGGGAAAGGGG
The DNA here is from genome assembly GCA_030378365.1 of Hybognathus amarus. Lineage (NCBI taxonomy): Eukaryota > Metazoa > Chordata > Actinopteri > Cypriniformes > Leuciscidae > Hybognathus > Hybognathus amarus. The sequence continues at coordinate 22,301 of JAQIUQ010000545.1, forward strand.
GGCAGCTCACTCACACAGCCAGTGTAGCTCTGTGGAACAGCCGATGGGATGATGTCCTTACTTTAGTTTTTGGAAATGGAGAGTGAAACTCAATCGACACTCACACCAATGAACAAACCAATGAGCGATTGATAATGTCTGAGGTAGCAAGGCAATCATGGCTTTCTCTAAATTTATTATTATTTTTAAAACATTTATTTATAAAACTAGACTACACAAAGATAAATCTTGGGCCAAACATCCTGAAAATCCATATTTCCTACATGTGTCTTTATAATATAATCTTTCAACATGATTCTGAGCGATACGGCATCTCTCGGCCACTCGTCTCTCCTGGAATGGATGCTTTATAGGCACAAAGGGTATTTGCGACGCATTGTAGCGTGTGTGTCGTACATCATCTGTGCGTGCGCTCTCAGAAATGCAGTGAGGGTTCGGGTGCGCTTCTGCCAGTGGCACAAATTGTCAAAACGATGCTTTAAAGGGAGAATTCACGGCAAACACGGTCAAAACAGGCTGAAACTCCAACAGAGTAACGCTGGGGCGACATGCGCTGAACAGTTTAGCATTACCAGACTGAATCGTCTTCATGTCCACTGATGTCTATGACGTTTCCGACTAAACCATTTGAATGGCAACTGATGTGAGCTCCATGTAAGATATGTGTGGTTCCTCGGTGAACTCAGAAATAAAAGCGTACAGGTTACACGATAAATGGCCCCATAACCCTAAAATAATCATCCGAGTATTAAAACAATGGGCAGATACACCTCACGTACAATCTACATGTGGATCAAATGTACACTTGCATAGTACAGACAGACGCAGTAGTAATATCCATTGAATGAACGGTGTGGTTCTGTTCCAGAGTCTTTGGGTTGGAGGATCAACACCTCTTGGGAATCTGCATCTGGAATGGGAATCTTCTTGTCATGTCCAAGTTAGACTTCTTGCTCATCTGCTGAAAACCTTCACATCACCTAGACACACACATTAAAGCATTGTTTAAGTATCGATAATGCATAAACTGAACATTCAACTTCATTGAAGTAAGTCCCAATGAAATCCAGTGCTGCAGATGTTCATGAGTTTGGAACTGATTCATGAGTCTGACTACACTTTCAGAACCAATAACAGGCTCAATCCTATTGGAAATAATTGGGCATAATTTCTTTGTATTTATTTAAACTTTCCTGAATTCACAGCCTTTGATAATGCCAACGCTTTCAAAGCCAACATTTTCTAATAAACCAGTCAATAAATCATCAGAGAAATGTAACATATGGAGATGCCAGAGTATCATCTGTGATGGATCTTCGCATACAAAGCTCATCAGTAAGATTTATCATTAACAGAAACTTGATTGATAGTGTTTCCATCTGAGCTGGTTCAAGCAAACTAATGGAACAAATATGTCCAGTGATTTAAGAGACCTCTTTGCAATGATGAGAAAACTGGAGCAAAATAATGTTACAACCTCAGCTATTTCCTTTCTCTTGTGTAAATTAGCACATTCCCCCCAATCAATTCTGAATACACAACCTAAGAAAATAAGATGTTTATTAGAGGTTCTGTCAAAAAAATGTTTAAAAAGTCTGTTTAAAAAATGTAATTAATTTGAATTGAAACAGCGCTTTTGAACAAATCTCTTGAATTAATGATTCAATGACTCACTTAATTAAGTCTTCACTTGCTTCATTACTGGACGAATCAGCGCTTTTGAACAAATCTCTTGAATGAATGATTCAATGACTCACTTATAAAGATTGCACTTGTTTCATTACTGGATGAATCAGTGTTTTTGAACAAATCTCTTGAATTAAATGATTCAATGACTCACTCAATTAAGGCTATGTTTACACGTAAACGATTCTGAAGAGAAAACGCAAAAGTGGCGTTGCATCATCACTTTTTATTCTGCGTTTAGACGAGCGTTTTGTGTGGGAAATCCGGTGCAGACGGTGACGCAAAAGTGTGTGAAATTCAATGTACGTATGCACTTCAAGCGGTTAGGAGTGCATACTACAACACCACCAAGTCCACGCGCCTGCGTACAAACTTCACAGTCAAGCAGACTTTTGCGTTTTTACCGTTTACACGAGAACGCGGCGGTGGAGCGTTTTTAAGATTTCCACTCTGGAGGGTGGTTTCACTTTTTTGCGTTTTTAAGCCTCAAACGCCGTCGCCGTGTAAACGAAAGGCACATCCGATAAAATATTTTTACGTTTTCACCCGCGAGTGTTCTCGTGTAAACAGGGCCTAAGTCATCACTTGCTTCATTACTTGATGAATCAGCGTTTTTGAACAAATCTCTTGAATAAATGATTCAATGACTCACTCATAAAGACTTTTCTTGTTTCATTACTGGATGAATCAGTGTTTTTGAACAAATCTCTTGAATGAATGATTTAACGACCTACTCGTGTAATAATATAATTGATGCAATCTTTATTTGAGCATCAAGTTACTTTCAACTGATGATTTACTTCATTTTTATTGAACGATTAATCGTGCTGTGTTTGTGTGTACTGTGTTTTTACTGTGATGTGCTTTACCTTCGGCCTTGAGGACACACTTGATGCTTCAGAACCCAGAAGGGAAAAAAACAAAGAGAGAGACAGTTAGGACAATATTACAGCTATCCCAACCAAGACAGACCTGACAAGAACAACACATGCAGACTCTCCACAATGGCAAAACTTTTAATTTAGAGCGTTGAGACTCATGGGATTGCTCTTCTGAACACTAAGAGGAGCACTTTAATGAACTCTACCGGGAGACGACAGCAAACACAAGTGAGACAACTCCTAACCCTCAAATCACCTATGCCTCTGTCCTTCATTAAAACTTCCCCATCACACAAGAAACATTAAAATGGCTCTATATCTTCTCCCAGACCGAATCTCACCGCACACAAGGGCCAAATGCAGTAAAACGACAATGTGCCAAGATCAATATTCGACTGAGTTTCTAGCTAACAATGCGAGCCAAAGTCTGGGGGAATTCAAAACGAAGTTCCACAATAACAATAAAATCTTATCAGTAACTTTGACTCATAAAAGGCTTCAGAAACCGACTGTGACAGCAATTACAAACATAATACCCAATCAAAGGTCCCAGACTGCAGGAACAGGGCTTTTCAAAGGCGGAAGAGTGGCGTCTTTAGCTGACCGACAGCTGTAGGGAGACTGGGAGATCCGTAAAACACGGTTTATATGGAGGAAGAGGCAACCAGATTGGAATGGATTTTTGTCTAAAATACAGTCATAAAGCCTAGTCCACTCTGTACGCTATTTCCATCTGAGACAATTACTTTAGATTGATAAGTGAAAGAGAATGATAGTTTGCATGTTGTCCATCCTAAACACTAGGGCTAGTGTGTAATACAGTGCCATGCATTGGACAACTGAATGGCATATTCAAGCATGCATGATTGCTAAATGCAAATTTGTGATGTTATACAGGTTACCTGTCAAAATGGTTGGTGAGTAAAATTACCTACCAGTGAACAAAACAAACCCTGCATTTGAACGGTGGCAGGTGATAATTTCATATCCACTTTAATGCAAAAAGAATGTGGGAAATGAAACAATGGACAACGTATCTGTTATTGTCGTCTTTCAGGTTCAAACACATCAGCAGCGCTTATAATTATTCATGTGATCGCATGGCTTCATCGTATGAGAAGGCGCTGTCTCATAATTATTCATGACAACGAGCATTTTTCACCTGAGAGTTTCAAGATTTCTAAAGCGGTGGACTGAGACAATCTGACGACATCCACTCTGTGAGTGTGTTCATTCATCAAACCACGTCCACTGAGGGAATAACACTTATTAAAAATGCAAATGCACATTCACATACTATATGATGCAAATTAAAGCAGCTTGCATATGCATTAAACTAGATAAAATGAGCTGTGTGTATTTGTGTGATGCACTGTGAACTCTCATATTACAGGGCATTTTGATCAGTGCAATTATGAATGACAGCGCCAAACTTTGACGCCATTAAAAAGTGAGATAAAACCGTGGATCAGACACAACTGTTGTGTTCTCTCTCGGCCTCCTGTTGAAAACTAGAGGATTTCATAACACTATAAACCCAAAAGTGAAGTAAAATGACTGCTAATGCTAAGATGCAAATGTAAATGCAGCACCAACACTGGCATGTTAGCTTGTTCCAGTTCTAGCTTTCAAAATACTTACGGTGAAGTACATACTTTTAGTATATAGTTTATACTTTATCAGCAGGCCTGGTGCTGGAAGTATTTAAATCATTCATTTTCTTCATAGGCATTAAAAAATAATATATTAAAAAGTTGTAAGCCCTAGACCACAAAGTTAACACTGACTACTGATTGGTCGATTTCTCTTCAGGATTATGGTTAGTGTAGTACAGCATTTTAATTTAGCAATTGGGCTAAAAAAGTGTCTTTTCATTTAAAACTGGTTTCTCTGTGAAGAAAACTGAGTGTATTTTTACTTCCAGACCCTGACTGTTGCGCTCTACTGGGACGTAGCCAAAGACTTCACTACAAACTGGGAAACAAAGGCAGGAAGGAGTTTAAAAACCCAGAAGACAGCAGAGTATTAGCTCGCTCGCTGAGAGACGGATTGAGAGCGGGAAAGCGTTAAGACTTACGAGAGCATGCAGGAAAACTGTGGTTAATCTGTTCCATAACCTCAGCCAGATCAGAGTTACTGTTAGCATACTGACGGAGAAACTCATCTGAGGACACACACAGAATACACTCAACAGATTATAACATAAAGAAGTCAATCACCCTGCGGCGTGAGTGTGTGTGTGTGTGTGTGTGTGTGTACCTGAGAGCTCGGGATGTCCTGCTGTATCCTGATGGAGAGAGCCGGAGGACGACGTGCCGTTTAACTCAGGCTAGAAAGAGAGATAGGCATGGTTTAAAAACTGATACAAAACCAGGGTGTGTGATGTGTGTGTATTGATTTTGTTAAGTTAATTTGATTGGGAACATCCTATAGTTTCTTATTATTTGAATTCAATGAGGAATATGAGAAGCTTTGGGAGTCAGTTGTCCATGATACCTCACGAAAACACACGTCATCGTCGAAATCCATCATCATTAATATCGTACCCTCTTATACAATCCAGCATCATACATATATATATATTATTATCAGCAGTTCCTCACAGACAGATGTATTTGGCGTGTGTGAGAAGACATTACTGCTTATAGTCTACCTCTAGGTCAAAGCAAGGCGGTCAGAAATGCCAAACTGCCAGTCTTGTTGGCCTTTTTGGAGACCCAGTTATACTGTGTTTATTTAGCTAAGAGCCTTTGACAAGACCATCTGGCTTAACTGAGGCTCAGTGCCGTGAATCTGGCCCTCAGGAGACCCAATAAATTACTGTTCCTCTAAATCAAGGCTCATTGAACGCCTGTGCTTGATTCACAATGCTATTGGCGGCTGTTGGACTCCCTGGCATTGCCCGTTAAACCATGAAGGCCATTGAAGGATGGAACAATAGCAGTTTATACAGCGAAATAGAGCTAGAACTGAACCTGAGACAGGTGATGTTAGTCTCAGAAATGCATATTTAAAGAAATGCCACTAAGTGAACAGTTATAAGATGCAAGGGTTTAATTTTGATCACAAGACTCAAGCTTTATTCCAATAGAGCACATGTGTATTTGACTTTCATGTTGGATTATTGGAGAAAATAAGCTGTGATCAGCAGAGTTTTGTGGCTTTTACACATCAAGATAATCTTCACAAGTGAATTCAAGTATTATGAATGATGAAGCCAAAATTCAATTCGGCAAAAAGCTAAAGTAGGCAATGAACGAACAACACCACACTTCAATGTCACAATCACTAAGCTTCTAAAAACTCGTTCAGGCTTTATTTAAAATCTTCAAGTTGAAAAATTGTGAATACTTTACAAGAGCACGGTTATAAACACAACAACTGTCAATGTGACTAGTGAGGAGATGAGTTCACCTGTTCAGCTGATGATGCTTAAAGGAGTAGTTCACTTTTAAAAAAAACTTTACTGATAATTTACTTACCCCATGTCATCCAAGATGTCCATGTCTTTCTTCTTCAGTTCGAAAAGAAATTAAGGTTTTTGATGAAAACATTCCAGGATTTTCTCCATATAATGGACTTCAATGGGAACCAAATGGTTCAAGGTCCAAATGAGAGTTTCAGTGCAAACTGTTCAAAAGGGCTTTAAACGTACACCAGACGAATGAATAAGGGTCTTATCAAGCGAAATCGATCACTCATTTAATAAATAAATAACAAAAGTTTTATAAGCTCAAATGCTCGCCTTGCTCTGTTTGAACTCATTCATCAAAAATGAATGAATCTTTTTCTGAGTCAATTCATTCGTTTTGATTCGTTGAATGAACCAAATGATTGGGAAAAAGATTTGTTCATTTTGATGAATGAGTTCGAACAGAGCAAGGCGAGCATTTGAACTTATAAAACGTAAAGTTTTTATTTATTTATTAAATGAGCGATCGTTTCGCTTGATAAGACCCTTATTCATCGTCTGGAATCGTTTAAAGCCCTTTGAACAGTTTGCACTGAAACTCTCATTTGGACCTTGAACCATTTGGTTCCCATTGAAGTCCATTATATGGAGAAAATCCTGGAATCTTTTCATCAAAAACCTACATTTCTTTTCAACTGAAGAAAGAAAGACATGGACATCTTGGATGACATGGGGTGGTAAATTATCAGTAAAAGTTTTTTTTTAAAAGTGAACTACTCATTTAATGTAATTTAGGGTAACAGAGATTGGTTTGGTTTTATAGCGGTTCTGACACGAACATCCATCTGTTAACTCAAATCTAAAGACTCTAGTGTTGACTCCTAAAGACAGCTCAGATCTTGGCTAAAGTCATGTAGCGTATTCCAGATGTTGAAACCCCTGGCGTTCGCGGACGGCCTGTTACCTGATGCAGCAGCTGGCGTAGTCGGTAGAGCTGTGACTCCAGCTGTTTGTTGTGGTCCTCCAGGATCTGCATGCGGGCCTCCAGCCGGCCCTTGTGCTGTCGCAGGAGTTTAGCTTCAGCTAACAGGTCCGCTTCCTCAGGCGCTCCGCTAGCAGCCGCGGCTCCCGTGCCGGAGTGAACGTGCTGCTGCCGCAACTGCTCGTACTCCCTCTGCAGGCTCCTGGACACACGCGGCCGAGACTGGGTTTATATGCCACACATATAAAAGTGAGTTTGGGGCTTTTTGTTTGCTGTGAGTTTGAGTTATGACCGTTGGATGCTGGGGCTGTGCTTTATGTTCTGGCTTTGAAAGCCAATGAAGAAAAGTGAACCTACAGGGACCCTTAGCCTATTGTTAGCCGGCGAGAGAACACAGACCACTGCCAAAAACAGAACTAGATATACAACTAAACAGATGTGAATCATAACCACGGCGAGGCACTTTCACTGAATAATTGTAACTGTCACATTAACTAAATTAAAATGTGTTCTAACAATGAGCAAACAATGCCTGCTCACACCAAGAATGATAACTATAGAAGTGACGATAACTATATCAGCATCCACACCAATGCACTGTAACGCTCTGTTTAAATTTGCATATTATGACATCATTAGCCCTCTTGAATTTCATAATATTTAGGAAACAGTGGATATTGAACTGATGTTTGAACTTATTTGCATGTTTTATAAAAAAAACTCATTCAAAATGAGGAGAAAAGATGAAACCAACAATAACAGGAGAAAGTACTTAATTATTACTATACTATATAGTAGTAAAACGCATGTGAAAAGTAGCCTACTTTTTGACCAGTTCATCAGTAATATTCAGGAAATAGTAGATATTGAATTGATGTTAGAATTTATTTACATGCTTTTTTTATCCTCATTTCAAATGATCAGAAAAGAGGAAACCAACAATAAAATATGATGAAGTACTAAATTATTACTATATTACAATACTTTAGTAGTAAAACACATGTGAACAGTAGCCTAATCCTATCCTATGTACACTAAGACCACGTCCACCCCTGCCACCCCCATCCCCGTTGGGCAAATGGTCAAAATTATCTGTTTGTGCTTCATGAATACTCGCGCCTTGCGTGCGATGCCACCATTGTGCGGCAAAGATGTACCGGGAGAAGCGCGATCATTAGATGGCCGATCGTCATTTACAAAAGCCAAATATTCCCCTTTAGAGTCAGAATCGCGAATAACATTCGCAACACATCCTCACGGTACAAGTTTTTATTAGCCATTTGACGATTTTCTCTCACAAATCTCACAATTTACTCAGACGCTCTGAACTGCTTCCGCATCAATGACACGATCGCTCACTTGCTCTGCTGTTTTCCTCCAACACTTTGAATAGTAACATGATGTCATTTTGATCTTGAATCAAAAGTATTACATGTCTGCCATCCAGTGGTAGGGAATACAAATTAGACATTACACCATATTAGGATCTACAGACTTTTTTAGTAAGTATGACGTCTTGTCACAATTTGTCGTGACTTTTGTGCTTAAAGGGTTAAATGTAACACACTGTAGTGTCGCCACATATGGTAACACACTGACTACACAACCGATGAGTGACCTACCGCTGCTCCTCCTCCAGTCGCGCGATGATCCGCTCCAGTTCTCCGCGCTCCTCCCTCTCCACGGCCTGCAGGATCTGGGCGGGGCTCTGGAGCAGGTGGGCGGGGCTGTGGGTGTTGTGGGTGGGGCTCCGGGAGATGTGGGCGGGGGTTGGGGGCTGGCTAAAGGATGAGCCCTCCCCTCCCAAAGTCTGACAGTACTGCAGGATTAAAGTGTGTTCCTCATCCCTACAGAACAAAACAGAGAATGAGTTAGAAACCTTCAATGTTTACATTTTCAGACAATTGCACAAAACTAGCCACTAAGATGTGTCAAAAAAAACCCCTTCAAAGTGTCTCAGTCTCTTCTAATCTCTAAAGAAATGATTTTTCAGTTCAGTTCATCATGCAATTTGGTTGCAGCATACATGTATGTCACACACACAAAAATAAAATAAATAAACGATTTCCTTCCGAAAAAGTATTTACCTTAAATGTAAGAACTTTACAGCTGAAGGCGTCAATTAATGTCTAATTAATTTGTTTTACTCATAGGAGTTCTATATCGTCTTTTCTTGCCCGCATTCTCCACCATAAATATAACAAAATAGTGTTTGCTTAGACAAGTAATAGCATACCTCTCAACAAACTGAAAAAAAAACAAACATGTATATTCATATTTCCATAGCATTAATAGAACAAGTGTAACCGGTCCTACTTGACCAGCTCCGAGCGAGACTCGAACCGGGGTCTCCGGCATGGGGGGCGGCCGCGGACGCGCTAACAAGGACGCAGTCTCTAGCGCCTGTTACTCAGGGAGTGAGGTTTACACACACAGCTCCTACCAACTTCCTTCCAATACACAAGTTATACACCAAAGTTTAATACTTTGCTTTAGGGTTTTGCACAAACCCCATGCATAAGCAATAGTCACAGCAAGGCTGATGCTGTCACAGCATGTAAACTATAACTCTCAGAAGCTTAATTAACATGTTCTCACGCCGCAGCGGGATGCAAACGCTGAGATCAGAAAGCCGACAGGTGAAAGTGAGGCTGACTGGAGAAGTATAGGAGGTTTTGGATGTGTGCTGTCCAAACAGCTGTGTGCACAATGAGTCTCAGGTGTGTGTTCACATGCGCTCTGATCCTGAATCCAACACTCATCTGGATGCACACACACAAAGACTAATCAGAGAGATTACATGGGCACTGCATCACAGGGTCTCTGCTAACAACCTGCCAACACCAGCAGATGCTGAATAAACCAACCAAACACGGCTGGGAGACAGCAGACGGAGGAGCTTTGCATTTCCTGAAGGAAAGGGAGGCGTTCACCAGGCAGCAGAAGCTTTAGCTAAGGTGATAAGAGTGACACAGGGGATATTAAAGGAGTAGTTCACTTTTCAAAAAACGTTTGCTGATAATTTACTCACACACGTTTGTGACTCTCCTGTTTAAACTCGTTCATCAAAATGAACAAATCTTTTTCCGAGTCATTTGGTTCATTCAACGAACGAAATGAACAAATTGACTCGGAAAAAGATTTGTTCATTAAGATGAACGAGTTCGAACAGGAGAGTCACGAACGCGCATCACAGAACAGAGCAAGGCGAGCATTTGAGCTTATAAAACTTAAACTTTGTTATTTAATTATTAAATGATGATCGTTTCGCATGATAAGACCCTTATTCATTGTCTGGAATCGTTTAAAGCCCTTTGAACAGTTTGCACTGAAACGGTCTTTTGGACCTTGAACCGTTTGGTTCCCATAGAAGTCCATTATATGGAGAAAATCCTGGAATGTTTTCATCAAAAACCTTAATTTCTTTTCAACTGAAGAAAGAAAGACATGGACATCTTGGATGACATGGGGGTGAGTAAATTATCAGCAAAAGCTTTTCTCAATATTAGCTTCACTTTTCTGAGTCAAACTGGTGATTTAGTCTCCACACATGTCCCAGCAGAGAAACCACAGGTGTAGGTCATAATACCTTTGGGTTACACGTTATTTTAAGGTGACAGTTACATTGTACTTACTTAAATAAGTACTGAGTAATATTAATTAACATGTACTATTGAAATATGCTTAGGGTTAGTTGTAATTATGCATAATTTACTGTTATTACTATAGACGTACATGTAGTACCTACACGTTAACAACCTTGGTCTTCTTTTTCAATACTAATCTGTTTTATCATTTCACAAATACAGTTTAAATCGAAGAATTATTCCGTTTGAAAAGGAGGATTGTGTTTTTAAATGGCATTTGCTTTGATATTTTTATATAATGTAATGACATTCTGGCTTAAATGTCTAAATACTTGTTTGTACACAAATACATATCAGTTACATAATTTGTTATTCACATGAAATTTGTTATGAAATATCTGGGTCATACTACATTAAATGTGAACCTATTTTAAGGATCATTAGAGCTTTTTCCAATTTTTTTCATGGCAATTAAGCACATAACCCCGCTGATTTTGATTAGCAAAATGCAAAATAATCTCATTCTCAGTACAGAAAAAAAAAACACATTAAGGTTAAAAACAATGAGTACAGAATGTAACTTATGTAGTTTAGTAATAAAACAATATAAAAACAAACAATTTTACTTATATGCCAAATAAACATTTCTTATTCCAGTCTTTCTTTATATTTGTTCCTGATATTCTCATAATGACTGTAATATATATCTGAGGAATATCATTGCTGCAAACACTGAAAAGGTGCAGAAGTGCTTGTGTGAAGAGAGACAGACACTGGAGAGATGAAGGAGAAGGCCGAGGAGAGACAGCCCTGTGCGCAGGTGTCACATCTATCTCCACACAGCATCCGTCACGAGTCCGTGTCCCAGCCGTCACATTCAATCTAACACACCATCTCCCTCTATCTCTCCTTCATCCCTTCTTCACCTCTCACTCTCTCCGTCTGCCTGGCTTTCGGCTGTGATCACTTGAAAGTCTCTTTGGCTTCTTTATTGTAACACTCAGTGTTGTTTATTTGAAAAATAACACGCA
>JAQIUQ010000546.1:0-33466 GCA_030378365.1 Hybognathus amarus
AATGGTCACATGTTAATGTTTTCAGATTTAATTTGAGGATTTTATAATATGACCTTAATTTCAATAAAGGGTCTTTTTGGGCTGGGAGAAAATTACTTTAAAAAGCTGAAATTGAAATTCAGCCATTGCAAATAAGACTTTCGGAACAAAGCAAGTAACATAATCGAAAACACTTAAAAAAGATCAATACAATCTCTGGTTATTGAACTCCAGAAACCTTGAGCTGTTTTATGTTTTATATAGGCTGTAATATCTATAAAATCTCAAAGGGGTTGCAGGGAAATTACATAGCAGATGAGACAATCATAATCTCCAAACAAATAAAACATCACACTTTATATTTAACCTCAGGGAGAAATATTCAGCAAAATACCATCAGAATTTCCTCGGAGATCTGCGGCTGATGATTACGGCTGCTTCAGGGTTGTATGTGCTGTACGGTCACGAAGGATGATCTGAGTCAATCTCGTCCTCATTCAGCGGAAGAACACATTTACACTGGTGATGCAGAGATCTGACGTCTACTCAGAGACTGCTGGCATCCACACAGGAGGAGAGACAGGCTGAAACACCCAGGAGACCTCAACATCACGCTGCATTAGATAGTGTTGGGAATCTAAAATGAGGGGCATAACATATATTGGATCAAAAATGCTGTATAATAAACCATAACTCTATACTGTTCTACAACAGAAATGGATTCATGTTAAAGCAGGCATCTATTACCCATTGTTGGTGATTTTATCAAACACAATTCTATTCTGATATGCTACAGATATGAATGATTCCCTGTGGCTCGCCAATACTTTCCTAAGCAATCATGCTTATGGCATTCTCTTCTCCAGAATATCGAAAGGCACGTCCCTATTCGCATACTTATGCACTCCTATGCCATTGGTGTACTTTAAATAGTGTGATTAGTGTGTTCACACGGAAAATTACAAAAACACACTTTAAATAATGAACTGAAAGAAATATTGGACACTTCATAGACTCAATGGTCACGGCTTTCGTTGAATGGAGGAGAAGTGGCTCCAGACTCCAATGTTGAATGCAAAATAAATGCATAAAATTCATAAATTAGACGATGTAATTTAACTATAGAGACTTGAGGACATGTTGTTTTGACGTGGACTAGAAAACCACCCAAGCAAACAAACAGCAACAAGATAAAAACATTCAGATGCATTTTTGAAACCATGCTGTGAAAACGACTCATTTAGAAGTCATCATGATTGTATGCCAAAATAATGAGTTCATTAACATACAATCACCCATATTTACATATCATAATAATGTGATAACGACCAGCCCGATGAAAAACAGTGTGCCCTGCATTCGTTTGCCAATCATATTGAAATGTCACTCACATACAGAAATCTTAAGATCAGAGAGGATGAAAATAAAAGTGCACGTTTATTTGTATATTCTTTTAGATAGATCCTATTTAAAAAGTTAATTGATCTCTTAAACCAAAATGATTCACAAATTTCAGCTCACTTACTCGATGACCTTGAGGATCACCAGTTGCATACATTCCTCACACAGTTCAGCACATTTATTTTGCGGATTTCAGTGCACATGGACTGCTTTTATGATATGTTATGTTGCTTTGTCCTCAAAGAGGACTCTATGACTCTCCAGTCTCTTCATTATATTTAAAATGGATAACAAGAGCAACCAGAATAATATTTAAAAGTACTCTTCATTCTTGGCTGAAATAAACATGGTTTTAATAAACATAGTAAACATCATTTCTACAACTTTGACTAAAACGAGGCTGCCTTCGGAGGACTCATTCCACGGTGGAAGACATCAAGGCATTTAATGTTCCACAATCCTGTGCACCGTTGACCTAAAAAAATAACGATGGCGTCTAAAAGTTGTTATTATAAAATTAATTATATTCGCTTTCGTTTTCACCAAAGCTTTCTCTATTTTGTTCATTAAATCATTAAACCGTTACGCTGTCTGAAATCAGTGTCATGAGGGACCTTCAAGTGCAAACGCTGCCTACAAAGTCATTGCCTGATAAGTCAGCAAGGCAAGAAGTCGCCTGCCTGCCTACTGTAAGCTTTTGGCTGCGTCTCAAATCACAAACTCGCTTTATTTTGAATTTTATTTGGCACAACCGCTAGAAAAAGTATGTAATATTATGAACGTGTGTAAGTAAGAACGTATTCTGGACGTACTATATTCTCCATGTTGTCATTATCATGTGATCTACAAGCATCAGTTCACTGCCATTCACAAACCCTCTCTCGTGGCCTCATGGGATAGTGAAGTGTTCAGCGTATGCACATACTCGCTGAAGTATAGGTTATACGGGACTTTTTGCCTACTCTTTTATGAGGAATTTGGCGGGGTTGGGAGTAACGAAATACATGTAACGGCGTTATGTAAACAGGATACAAAAATCCAGTAACTGTTTCACAGTTAAATAAAAAAAACGCAGTAATCAGATTATAGTTACTTTTTTTAAAAAAAGGGGGAATACTTTAAGGATTAAAAGAGTTTCATTTAAAACTAATTAAAGCTGTATTTTGGCATAAATAACTCTATAAGCGTTGTTTGATTAATGACTTGCGACACGAGTCACGTGTGCCACCCGCAAAATGACAGATTTCGACAACAATCTCCTCAGACACGAGTGATTCACTGCTGCTAGAAACGATCCTGCCACGGGTAAAAATGCTTTCATTTCTTATAAATTCCACTTATATTTTGATTTTAAAGAGTAAAATGCCAACAACATGGTTCTACACTGCAAACTGTGTTTTGTTAGCTATGTAGTGTTTATTACTGCTTAAACATTCAGTGTAATGGAATTTTATCGCTGTTCAATGATCGCAGGTGTAAGTTTTCCAGCGATGCAGGAATCTAGAAATTAAGAGAGTAGGTTTTTTTGTACCTAAAATGTCCTTTCATAATCTCTTCTCACTTGCTCTGCTAGGTAAGGTTAACGGAGGGGAACTCCCACAGCCAACGGCCCAAGATCAGTCAGGCAAATTAAGATCACGGCTTTAAGGCCATTGCACACTGAGTACAAAAATTTTCGTATGCGTTTTTCGTATTCATCAACCTAAAAATTCGTCACGCACAGAAACCTTGCACACTGAGTCCGATGCGTATTTACCCAGATAGCACAAGGGTATTTGATGTCCTATTTACATCTGGAAGACGTATTTTAAAGAGTGTTTGCTCAGATGTCAAATAGACATTTATAAGATGTCAGACATGCATTCTAAATCATTACATCTTAGAGACATCTTCTAAACGTCTATTTTTCATCTGCAGGAAACGTCCCATAGACGTAATGCAGATGAGCAAACACTCTTTTAAAATACGTCTTCCAGATGTAAATAGGACATCAAACAGCCTTGTGCTATCTGAGTATTAAACCTTGCGGGAAAAAACGCAAAAATGCAAAATGGATTCAGTCAAGCAGTGAGGATAATTTTTGTTGTCCTCTCTCATATTGAAAAGAGCAGAAAGAGAAAATATTACGTCCGAGGAAGCACCTCCTTATCAAGGTGTTGCGAATTTATCAAAATTTACCTCAGAATGTCAGTGGAACAGTTTGATGCTTTGCTTGCGATTTTGGAGCCACATTTTAAAAACAAGACCACCAATTTCCATGAACCAATCGATTCTGAACAGAGACTATCAGTATGTCTAAGGTATGGACACACAGCACACACACACGCACGGCCCAGTGGACGCGCTGGGTAGACACAACAGCAGTATAGGCTACAGGTTATATATTGTACCCAAATAATACATTATCAAATTGGCTGCTCAATCACACATTTATCGAATCCGAAATTTCAATCTGATTGAAAGGGGAGGTTATTCCTTTTATAATCTAATTGAGAGAAGAGAACATAAACACTTGATCGAATTGAAAACTGAAACTGAAAGCACTGCGCATATGTGCAATGACGTGCGGAATGAGCTCCATAGGACAAGCTCGCCCCGGCCCTGAATTGTCCAAAAACCTCTCAAAATGCTGGCTGTGGATGCGAAAAACGCAGAAATTGAACCTGATCCGAATTTTTTTATGACGGACGAAAGTTTCAGAGATGGTGTGCAAGCATGATTGACATAAAGTGAGGTCAATTTTTTTTTTTTACATGCAAAAATTTCAGATGCGAATTTCGGACTCAATGTGCAATGGCCTTTAGTCAATTAGTAGAATTTTTAAATGTTGTGTTTTTATTATTTGCTTGTAGCCTCCATGTTAGTTCAAAATAAAACAAAATAATCTGTAATACCATACTGTAGCCACTAGATATCTGTATAGCCCTTTAAATAAATACATATTCAGGGCTGTGCAATTCTTAATAAATAAAAGTTGGAGTTTTTTTAAATAATATTTGTCCTTAAAGAAATCCAAAAGTAATCATTTACATTACTTTCTTATTGTGATAAGCCTGGAATTCGGACATACTTCTTTTGTCATACTTCATTTGTTTTTTACCTACTATATAGCAGGGGTATGTGATTTCCAATGCAGCCATTGTGTTCTTCACACAGGTTGGTGTAGCCTACAGCCATGGACAGCAGACAGTGTACTCTCCTGTGATTGGTACAGGTGCAGTCTCTCTCAAACAAAGCTTTTCATTTCCTCTGTGGATGTCACTTTCTCTTCTCCTCTCTGTTTTCTGTGTATCTTTTATTTCCAACATGTAAACACATGTACAAGCGCATGACTCTTCATTTCACCTCCCACATTCACCACATGAAAGCTGCAAGGTGCACGAGAATTCATTTTTCTCTTTTGATTTTCTCCTATCATGGATAAATCCGTTGCTTGGCTTGGCTCTTCGTGCCTCATTCTATGCCAAACGGCACATGAGAGAGGAACAGAGGATGGGTAGGGCGCTGAGAATGAGGGCTGAAGGAAGAGTTGGTTTGCCAGTCTGCCATTCAGGAGGTTCGGGATACAGCAGAGGAAACTCTCCACGCTCCAATCCCATATTCATTCATCCCCTTGCCTCCAGGGCCACAGACACACTGCCAAATCCTTAATGAAACCAACACCGTCAAGAATCGACAAGGCTGGCAGAAGGACAGAGCAGCCATTTGGAGATTATTGAACCACTGTTCACCGTTTACATCAGGTGCAAACACACACACTGTAGTTTCCTATAGAAAAAGGCAATTCACATGCTGATTCACTGTTACACTGTTCATGGTGCGATGTGACATCTGAAGTGCAAAAATATCTACTGTGTAAATGTTAATATTGTTACTTATTGCTTTATTTAACAACAGCTTATGACAAGCGCATCCAATGTTAATAAAGCAATAAGCCCCGCAAAGCCGTGATTTACAGTGAATTTAGAACAGCTAGGGGGCGTTGTTTCTAAACTCACTGTAAAACACGACTTCAACGATTAATCCATAAAAAGATATCAATTTGAATCATAAAATAAACACCAGCAACAAAAATATATAACATTATAACCACTGATCAATGTAATGTCATTATATAGTGGTTATAACATTTATTTTTCACGTTCAGCAACTAAGCATCACAAACGGCAGTTGCGCAGTAACACTGATGTAATGCACTCACAAGTGTGTGTTTGTTGAGTAATTTACAACAGCTTCGAATGCGAATTTGTTTAATCACAAATTATTGCTTGCTTATATATATATATATATATATATATATATACACACACACAACATATTGAAAATGTTAAAGCAGGTTCTTTAAAGGTAACATATTATCAGTGTTGGGGTAGTTAATCAAAAAAAGTTATTAGTTACTTGTTACTTCTGTAAATTGTAATGAGATTACTTTAGTTACTGTGTTGGAAAAGTAACTTACTTATTACTTTACTGTCCCATGTCTTAATTTACCGTGTAGATACATGGACAAACATCATAGCCTATCATCACTTTTTACCCTATCATCACTATATTGTACAAATTTATACAAAATGGCATGAAAGAACAATATCCCTGTCTACACAAAGAAATATGCCTCACTGTAAAATCCACAAACAACAGGATAAAGGAGGCTATGCTGGGGTCATTTTAATATGGGGTTCAACAAACAAGTGTCAAAACACAGGCTTTGGAAAACATGAGAATAAAACTCTTCTCCTGAGAACAAAACCAATAGAATAAAGGTCACTTACTTAATCTTAATTAAAAATGCATTTTTCTTAACCTGGATTAATGGTCGACAGGGGAAGCAAGTCTTCTACAATGAACCCTGCAACAATCATGTTCATTTCGTGTTATGTTACTCAAGACTTGAGAAAAGCGAGCCTTGTTTATACTCAACGCGTCTGCACGAGCGTGAAGGTGTGCGCGGCAAAAATGATGTCATTGTGGTGTGGGCGGTCACACAAGACCCCATTTCGCTTGACTAAGTGCACAGCTTTTTTGTAGCAGCGCACACGGTGCCGCATCCGAGGATGAACGACTTCAAGAAGACGAATCTGCCTGAGCATGTAGCCTACATCTCCGCATCGGCACCCAGTTTATGCATCTAAATCAGTTGCTTATGTTTACACAATGAGCCTAAAGATCCATGTTTTATAAAATATCTATGAAACTTAATGAAATGTTTAGTGAAATTAGAAAATATTTAAGAGATTGTTTAGTTCTATAGCCTTCATACATGTTTTTATATCCACATATTTTGTTCTAATGTCACATCTCTCCTTTCGCACCGGCTGCTATGTCACTCAAATCGGTTCTCTTGGCAACGGTGCGCACGCACCACTAGACTGAACTTTACACACAGGCAAACACGGCTTGGGTAGCGCAGGAAAGCGCGTTCCTATAGTATAGTAAAGTAGTGTAGTTTTTTTGTGTAATGCGTTACTTTACTTTGTTACCCAAAAAAGTAATATTGAATCCGTTACTTTGTAACTCGTTACACCCAACACTGCATATTATGCCCCTTTTCACAAGATGTAGCCTAATATAACGTAGCCTAATGTAAAATAATGTATTATGTATAATATAATGTAGCCTAATGTGTCTCTGAAATTTCAGCTCAAAATACACCGCAGATCATTTATTATAGCTTGTCAAATTTGCCCTGTCATTTTTGTGTGTCCCTTTAAATGCAAATGAGCTGCTGATCCTCAAGGCCGATCCTTTACACAGGCTTCGCATACAATAACAAATCTCACTCTTCCAAAATCTAAGAAATAACCATTTGCGGTGTGTCAGCGAGAGACACAGAGGACAGCACCTGGACTTTTCTGATTGGTAAAGTGTATACAGATTTATGTAGTTGTTGTGGAGATTGCATTGATCATCTGTCTCTGAGGGAATTACCTTGCTCTCTTGTATCATCTGAGCCTGGGACTTTAAATAGTGTTCAGTGCTCGGCTGTGCAGCAACAACAGAACAGTTAGCATGCTTTGCTTGAACTTTTGCCGTTGCCTTAGAAATGTTACATTGTTGTCCATTGGGAAAACCAAATGGCGGCAGCAATGCAAGTTTGAGAGGAGCGCCCCTGACTAATCTCGCGAGAATCATGACATGCTTAATGGCAATGACGTCACACACATTAACAACAACATATGAGGCACGAAGACACTTGCGCGCTAGGGGTGTAACGATTTTCGAACCGAACCGAAAAACCGCGATACTGAACTCAGCGATTCGAATCGCGATACTGTCATTGCGTACCGAACACGCCCCGCCCCGCCCCCTGCTACCCCGGCCCCGCCCAGCCCGGCTCAATGGACTTCATGTCTTATGTACACAACGAATTCAGTTTTGTAGCCTAACCACCATTAACACCAAATAACAAGCTCTGTGTTTTGTTACTTTCGATAACAAGCAAGGTGTAATCTTTCCAATTGTGTCTATTTGATCACGAAAATAAAACAATAAATGGCGTTTTGGCGCTCTTTGATGTGGCGTGACAGACCGCTGTGGGCTTACTATAGGCTCCTCATTTCAAGCGGCAGCACAGCGCGACGCGCGAGTAACGCGATCATCTCTTCCTCAGTTACAGAAAAGACACCTGAAGGTATGTTGAAAGATACAGTATACTTACTGAAAGGCTTCATAACTTGTGTAATCGCTCAATCAGTGTTTCAGCAGCGGAAAGACGTCAATAAAACAGCATAGCGTTGTCCTAGCATTATATTTACCTCAACAGGCAAGTGATTCAGTGTCCACAACTTCCTATAAATGAACTCTTGCACTGAAGAAATGCACTATGTATATTATATTTTGCTTAACCTGTTTATGATATCTTGATTATTTAATGTATGTTTAATGTCTTTCATGAAAATTACAACTGTGTAAATTATTATATTTCAACAACAAATAAGAGTAAAAACACAAGTTAATGCAAAAACTGCCTTATGTTCAGTTTACATGTTTTCATACAATGTGTTGTGTGTTGATTATTATATCTAAAAAATAAATAGCATCTGAATTTAGGTTAAAAGTCTACAACCTTTAATGTTATAGTAATGTGTGGCTCCCTATATAGTTTACAGCATAGCAGATTTTTTTAAATCCTTGTGAAATGTTAAATTGTAATTGAATTAATTTAAAGACAAAGACCCTTTTTTTCATTAAACCACTGGTAAAAAAAGAAAGAAAAAAAAGCCATTTTAGCTTTCAAAACCGAACCGAATCGAACCGAACCGAGATGTCAAAACCGTGGGAAAACCGAACCTTCAGTTTTGTGTATCGTTACACCCCTATTGCGCGCATTACTCGACGATGGAAAAAGCAAAGAAAACGCGGTCGGAAGAGATTAGGAAAAGGAATAGATAATCTGGCCGAGTGAGGAACCAGACAAGAGTCCCACTCGCTTAGGCTTTTCCATAGATGGCGCTCTTTCCCTCGTTGGCGCGAGCTAACACAGCACTGGATGCAACAGTGATGCTGACCTGGCGATCTTGTTGATGGAGTAGTAAAGAAATATATAAGTTTGTGTGCATTTTATTTTGTGATTTCACTGGAATTAATAGTCTCCGCAACGGCGATAGATTGAAGGGCGTGTCACGAGTGGACACCAAAATCTAAGCTGTTGTCCCGAATACGGCCCTAATTGTCCCGAAAATTATGCTAAAGCAAAGTGAGTAGTGTTTGTCTGATACAATATTAAAAACTGTCCGTGGAGGTTGAGTCGGCCCCGCCGGCGGCTCATTGGCTGCAGCATCTTTTCTGTTTCTTTTTTTTTGAAGTTCTACAAAGATGTAGGCGTGAATTTAGACATACATTGATAAGCAAATTTTCATTAATTCGTTTCGTTGACATGGCTGGTGTACCGGAACCACAACATGCTGTTTATTAGTGGCAGACTAAAGACTAATGACAGACTGTTGATCTTTGAAAAAAATGTTTGGTTCAGGTTTGAAATTCATTATCTTTAACTATAGGTCATGTAGTCTAATATATAGTAGGCCTTCCCATAAACACCCCCTAGATCTCTTATTTAAAGGCACACTATGCAAGATTTGTACCTTGATATAACAGTTTCAGAGGGGTATCAGAAGCGCTCTGCGGAGTGGTTTTTACAACAGTAACGTTAAATACATGTACTCCACAGTGACTCTAGGGGGCGCTGTTTGACAAAAACGGAATTCCTGCATAGTGTGCCTTTAAATGTATTGTCATAACTACAATTAAACATTTTGTAAAATGCAATAAAATCAAGAATCTGTTATTTGTTCATCTCTCTCAATTTAATTTAACTGACAAAAGTACAAAGAAAAGATTTCCAATCTTTTAAAATGAACAACTTCATTGTATTTTGTAATGGAATATTGCAGCATTTATAATAAATGATTTTATTATTTTAGCACAACTGATATACCGCATTGACCAATCAGCATTCAGAACTGTATCTATAAGTTTTATATTCAGTAATATTACCAGCCGAATCTCTGTAGCCTGCAGTTCCCTGTATGTCAACCAGAGACATAGAGGAAAGTTACAGTATTTTAAAGAGCTGAGGGGTCAGCTCAGACAGAAACTTCAGTCACACGCTGTGCAGCATTTTGCTCACAGTCTAGATTTCATCCTCACTAGCAGATGTTCCCCAGCGTCCTCCGGTTTCAGAAACTGAGAGAGCGTATGTTAGATCGTCAAGGGGCCTGGGTGGAGATGGGTCGTGCCAGCTTTAAATGAGTGTTGTATATGCATTATTAAAGAGCAGAGAGTCCAGATATGAGAGCGCAGCATGCAGGCTCACTGCCAAACCTGCCCACACGCACAGATACAACAGCACTGCTCAAATCAATCAGGACCTGAGAAACAACACACAACATGACGTTAGATCAATGATCTGTTCACCAATAACACAATTAAATGCTGTAAGTATGCGTGAATCATAATTATGATTGCTGACTATTGGACCAGAGAATTTTATATTAACTGAGATCATGCTTTGCATTAGTTCTCATTAACAACCTAATGTGAACGTGAAACCTCTTATTGAGAATGATTCAGCATTGCATCCTAAATGGCCTACTATCAAATTTTCATAAGTGTTTGTGGTATTTATGAATGGAGCAGTCAAGTGCTCATGGGAAGTTTATATTTATGATTTGGGAAGTCGATAATTCTGACGTCAGGTGCGTTCACGTCACTTCCGTTGGTGTACCTTCTCTTAATTAAAGGAGCTCTAAGCGTCACTTCTTGTTGACGTTCGAAGTATTGTCAAACAAAATGGAGGCTAGCTAGACCCTCCCTCCTCATCTTGTCCCCTCCCCTGTAGTTTTACTGATACTTCATTCAAGGTGTAATGTCACAAAATTAGATGCATGCTTTCATATAAGAGAGAGAAACGTTACCAGAAAAACACCATAGGGCCCATACAAGGACGCAATAATTGCAAGATAATATTGCAAGATAATGTTAGCTTCGTGTTTCCCCGTGAGCATAAACAACGGCTCTGTCGTAAACAAATTTAGTCTAGTAGTCCTTGAGATTTCACGTAGTGAAACTGCGCAAAGCTTCTGTCTTATACGTCCAATAGTGAGCCTACGTGTGACGTACAACACTACATGAAATCTCCAGGCCCACAGAGAAGGACATGGATATAAAGTCGTTATATTTGTTTGAGCACAAAAAGTATTCTCGTCGCTTGATAAACTTGAGGGGGATATTGCAGGTTAGAGGACCCAATGAGTCAATGCATAGAAAAATAATGTAGGAACTAGATTTTCTTTAAAATATACTTATAAATACGCTACAGAATCTTCTGGAGTCGTTTTTGAGAAAAAAAAATTAATTCCGCATCTGAAAATGGGCGTGGCGGGCGTGACGTAACGAGCGGGTGAGCCGTCGATTCAAACAACAGAAAAACAATGGATCACAATGACATTTCGGACGCTGAGGAAATGAACGCACCAGGAACAAAAGATAGGCTACAGCACCATCCCTTTTCTTGTAATGGGAACTAGTGGACTCGATCTTAAAGTCCTGACAAGCTGGAGTTTTTGCAACTTCCACAAACACAATAATTTACCATGACGATGATAAATTAAAATACAAAAACTACTGAAAGCACACTGACTAACGACCGCTCTCACTGAAAACCAGCCGACTCTACACTGAGCCGAGGCTGAGGCTCCCTGATATGACGTCAAATGATGTGATGTTGAAAAAACACAGCAGTCCAAGAAATGCTCGCTTTATCTACTAAACAAGTGCCCTTGTGTTGTTTTAAAACATTTTAAATCCTGCATTTACTTTTCATATGGTATTTTCATACAAGATTATCTATAAATTTGGATTTTTTTTACCTGCAATATGCTCTTTAAAGGGTGGCGGTAATACTCCTAAGCGGTGAGCAGCCAGTAACAAGAAGTAGAAGAAGAACGTCCTCCTCTCAGTTCTCGCGCATGCGCCCATAAGGAAGTAATGGAATAGTCGAATAAAGTCATTATTTATGTTTTTCGCACAAAAAGTAGTCTCGTCGCTTGATAAACTTATAATTGAGCCACTGTAGCCATATGGAATATTTAAACTTTTTCTTTAATGTCTTTATGGGCCGTCAAGAGCCAGTCCCTTAAGCAGTCTATGGAGGAGTGATCCAGCTCTCCGATTCAATCAAAAATATCTTTATTTGTGTTCCGAAGATGAACGAAGGTCTTACGGGGTTGGCACAGCATGGGGGTGAGTTATTAATGACTTAATTTTCATTTTTGGGTGAACTAACCCTTTAAGGTTGAGCCACTGTAGTCACTCTGACTATTTGAACGATGTCTTCAACTTTTCTGGACGGCAAGTTTCGATCCCTTTTAGAAGCCTATGTGGAGTGATCCAGCTCTCAGATTTCATCAAAAATATCTTAATTTGTGTTCTGAAGATGAACAAAATCTTATGGAGTTGAACAACATGAGGGAGAGTACTTACTGACAGAATTTACATTTTGGGGTGAACTATCCCTTTAAGTGGTTTACGGCAACATTTATCACAGAAGTTAATTTAATCTTTAAGGTATATAAAGGTAATGGGCATGCAACACTGAGAAATATTGTCTAAATAAACATGTCAACTGGAAGATCAATCTTTGAGTTTTGCCAGCAGACTCTGAAAGTTGCTTATAATATCAGAAGAGAAATGAAGCTGTGAAGTGGTGGGACTAATAGATGGGCGGCAGCAATGCTGAGGTCAGACGCCACTGCTCTGACAGCGCCCGAGATGACCAAGATGAATCTGCCTCCCGCTTCCAACAACTAATGATAATGTCAAACCCCTTACAGAGGGACAGGCGTAATTTACTGAAGAGAAACACCAGAGTAATGTCTCAAATTCTTCCGGGAACTTCTGGACCGTACCGAGGATGAGAGGAAACAGGCTTTGCCACTAATTAGTTTCCCTCTCTCTCCTTCTCACTTAGTTCCAGTTCATTTCCTCGTTCCCTGCTTACAGTAAAACACAAACACCCTCAGAGATGAATTCATTTCAGGAGTTAAATAGCTCTCTTTCGAAATGAAGACGACTGTCTTCAGGTGGGGATTGAAGCAAACTTTTTTTTGTATGTTTATTAATATATTAATGTATATTAACACAGGCTATTATTTTATGATAATGCAGGGGTCTAGATAGCACTGAACATGCATTAATGACACAGATGTCGTTTTAAAAATGAAATCTATTGGTACCAGGCATTTATTGCCCAATTTTTCGGAGGTCATTAAAATATTTTTAGGCTCAGTTAACCCACAGTAATAATCGATTCAAGTAAGGCTAGTAGGCTTACGTCCACTTAAGTTCACATAACAGTCCTCAGCTGAATCATAAATAGCGAACTTGAAAAGGTGAATTACATTTAATTATCAAGGATTTTTTTAATTGAGTAATTTGATCAAGAATAGTTAGTGTTTTTGATGTCACAGCTCCAAGTGCAGGGTTTCTCAACCTCTACTTTTTAATACCAACCTTGATCAAACTTGCCTGTCACTTCCTAGTAATCGTGAAGACCTTGATAAGCTTGTTCGAGTGTTTTTGCTTAAGGCTGAAGCCCGTTCACACCGCCAGCGACACGCAGCGACAAAGCGACATGATCCCATTAATTTCATTGGAGCGCTGGCGACTTCGGCGACTCGAGTGACAGTGACCGTTGGCGACAGAATATGGGCGTGTCAAGAGCGACAAAAGTTGAGAAATTTCAATTTGATGCAAATGAGAAGCGATTTTCGAAGCGACAACCAATAGGAAAGAAGACTTTCAGTAGAGTTCACGCGTCACTGTCTCAGAGTGCAGGCAATACGTTCGAGGCTGATTTCACTGTTTTATATGATTTGACTGTAACCACATTCATGGATAGTAAAATGATGGAAAAGAAACTGTCAGAGAGTCTCAGTGAGTTTAATTCATACATATAACGTTATAGTCTGAGTGTTGTAATTTTATGATGCACGTTTAGCACTGTTGGAGTTCATTTTACAATTTCCCCTGCATTACGTTGACTATTCAACATGACATCATGACTTTTGCGTAAACATACACGCCACTTTTAAGTCAAGTGGCATGCTATCTATACGCATTTTGAGCTATACCGCGTGTATGTCTACGCTGTTAAATGTCCACGTGATTCCGCGTGTATGTACATGCTGTTAAATGTCCAAGCGAAATGAAGCAAAATGTAGATCTACATCTGGGGAGCGATATTTTTTTCCTAGGATGGTGAGGGAGACTCATAAATGCCATTAACCCCAGTGATGGGTATGTTTAGGGATGGGGTTGGGGTAGGACATATATTTATATATACAGTAATGTTACGTTAAGTCAACAGCGTTTAAAAACACGCAGAAAAGCGATTATGTGTGTTGATGGCACATCAAAAATATTAATACGAATTGGCGTGTCATACAGTCATGCGCCATTCAATGAGATCAGTCTGGATTATTAGAGACAAGAAAATTGATTATTTGTCAAATTAAATGATGTTTTAATAATTTGTGCCAGTATGAGTAAGTTTAATTTGTTGATTGATGATCGATCGTTGATCTAAGTAAATGATTTAATCCACTGAACACTGCTGTGTTAATATAAAAACACTCTCCCAACAGCAAACATTTCCTTTTTAGCCTTAAAAGTCATTTATTTCAAGTCAAATAAAAATTATATAGTTGTATATATCACTTGTGATGGTATTTTGTATAGATATGGCAAGACGTGCAGTCTACCAATAACATTAAGAGCGACCGCACTATGAACGCCCACAAGCGACATCACAGTACAAAGCCTAGCGACACATGGCGACAATGTTGCTGGCGAAGTAAACGGGGCTTGAGGCTGAATTCTACAGGAAAGTGAAGTAGTGAACTTTGAGAGCCAGAGTTGAGAACATCTTGTGATGTTCATTCATTGGTACCATTGTGTGTGGAGTGATTGGTCAAAACCTGGGTGTCATTCTTGCCTCTGACTTAAAATTTGACAAGCAAGTAAACTCTGTCGTCAGAGGCAGTTTCTTCCAGCTCAGGAGTTTACAGAAATTAAAATCTATTTTATCTTTTGGCGACCTAGAGACAGTTATTCATGCCTTTATCTCAACAAGGCTGGACTATTGCAACGCTTTATATGCTGGTATTAACCAGTTTTCACTAATGCGTTTGCAACTGGTACAGAAACGCCGCAGCACGTTTTTGTTGGGTCAGAGAAAACAGTGAGCATATCACCCCTATTTTATCACATTTGCATTAGTTACCTGTCAAGTATAGAGTTAAGAACAAGGTTTTGACTTTTGTGTTTAAAGCCTTGCATGGTCTTGCTCCACTTTATATCTCAGACCTTATTTGTCCATACTCTCCACCAAGAACTCTTAGATCATCCTCTGACAAACTATTAACTATCGCTCACTCACGTCTGAAATCTAAAGGTGACAGAGCTTTCTCCGTTTTTGGTCCGAGGCTGTGGAATTCGTTACCTCAATCTATTAGGTTAGCTCCTTCATTACATGTATTCAAGTCAGCTCTGAAAACACATCTTTTTCAGACAGGCCTACTCATAACTGCTGATTTGCAGTCGTAGTGAGTTAATTTTACATGCAAGTTTGTACAATGTCTATCTTTTATTGTGTTTTTATCATGTCTCTGTGAAGCACCTTGGTCTGCAGAAATGCTGTTTTTAAGGTGATGTATAAATAAAAGTGACCTTGAGTGACAGTCATAATGAGGTAATACAGTTATAAATCTGCAAGTCATTTAAAATATATGAAAGGAAAGGCATTAGAGTAAATTACACACTTGTGTGTGTGTGTGAGGGAAAAACTAGGGTAGTAGAAAACTTTGTTTTTTGTTTCCATTCCATCTATCTCCATGTTGAACTGTTTTATGTGCTTACTGTATCCACTTATGATTGTATTATTATGGAAACACGTTCATGAACATTATAAGTTATTATTTTTGTATAGGACCCATTTGAGCCCTAGAGCCGCCCGGAGATCTCTCCATTTGTTGAAAGCTTCCGATGTTGACTCTCGTATTATTCCGACGACTGGCACTGGACAGACAGAAGTTGTATTTTCTTTGTCTCACGTGGAGTTTGTGTTGCGGTTTGGAATGAACTACAAGCCGGTCTCTTTGGGGCTGTTTACACCTGACCACTTCATGTGTTTTCTCAGATTGGATAGCTATCTGATTTATCAAAAC
The DNA here is from genome assembly GCA_030378365.1 of Hybognathus amarus. Classification (NCBI taxonomy): domain Eukaryota; kingdom Metazoa; phylum Chordata; class Actinopteri; order Cypriniformes; family Leuciscidae; genus Hybognathus; species Hybognathus amarus. Next base: position 16,107 of record JAQIUQ010000546.1, read on the forward strand.
GATTCCATTACACCTGGTCACATAAATGTGTTTTTGCAAAACGGATATTAATCTGATCTTCAATTCCCGCGCTATATACAGATTTAATGAAGTGCACGTCACTGAAAGCAACAGATATGAGCTGCATTTTATTAATCATCGGCTAATTTCAAAATCAGCAATGACAGCAATAAGAGAGAGCGGCAACAGCCCTGGTTGCCTGGTAAGATCATTTCATTTCTTTACTTTTAATGAAGATTGTAGTGTTAATCGTCTGCGACTTACTTTCACTTTGATATGCGATAGATTGCGGCTGGTTTGATGAATAGGCGCTCAGCTGCTCATCTGAGGTGATGCGTGTCGTCATATCTGACTGAAAACAACATAACCTATAGCCTGATTTCAACAACCAGATGCATTTACACTTGTCCAGTTTCGTCTGGAATGCGGCCCAGATCACGTCCTCAAGTGATTTGAGCGATCGGATTTAAATCAGTCTCGAATGCGTTTTGGAGGGCATTTACACATTTTCACGATCGAATAGCTATCCGATCACAGAAAACGCATCAAGTGACCAGGTGTAGGCTAAACAGCCCCTTTGAATCCATCTTCTACTTTTGTGGAAAGTTGACTAAAGTTGCGTCGCTCGAGTTGTCTTCTCTGATACGAAGAATGGCGGAGAATACACTATCCTGCAAGACATAGGCACATAGCCAGGTGAGCGTGAACCCGCATGACGTCACGGCCAGTCTCAGATTCGAGCCCGAATCCCTCTTATTTATTTTACTGTACAGGATTATAGAGGCGATCTCAGTGATCAGAGAAGGGCTCATTCAGCCCATCAGGCGATTGTTTAAGCATGTATGGGTTAGAAAACGGCTATTTTAACATGAAATGTTGCGCAATGCACCTTTAAATATATATATGAAAGTAAAGAAAGTGCTGTCAGTATAGTCACTGAAACTGTCAATCACAGTTCAACGCGAGGTACACAAAGCTGCTCTCTTCTGAAAACCTCTAAAGTTATAGAAGTTATAATCAACTAAGCTGTGATGAATCTCTTATTGACATCCTGTTTATACTTTGTGGATTATAATGAAAGGATTCGATGAGCATAAACCCTGCCATTTTGAGTGGATTCTGAACAAACGTGAGCACATCTGATTGGCCATTGCATTCACACGCTCAACACATAGGTCTGTGATTGGCTACAAAGCTCAATGCTGCAAACACGTTATAAATACAAACTTTTGACACTCTTCACGGTGACGCAAAAACTCAACGTTTTAAAACAGCTGGCTATCAGCGGGTATCAGTACTGCACAGCGGCAGGGGTCGTCACATTATATGATAAATCTTTGAAAGGACAACAAAATATTTTGACGGCCGGCAACAAATTTTCAGTGCAGGTAAAACCCTGTTATCGATAAGTTTTTCCACCATGTTTCAAATCAACATGTTCCTTTTCAGCGTCACAACTCGTGTATCGTTCGAAAATTCAGTTTCTCATACATCTTTAGTAGAAGGGTTTGAGTCATTACATTCAATGAACAGAAATGACTCGAAATAAGATTAGTTCATTTTGATGAACGAGTTTGAACAGGAGAGTGGGGTGAGACATGGGGGTGAGTAAATTATCACTTTTTGTGAAGTAAACTACTCCTTTAAAGGATCAGGTGTTTGGAGGAGGGCGATTAAAACAACAAAAACAAAAAAATATTTGTGACTTTAATATAATTTGAAATAATGTGCACTGATATTACTCAATAAGACCATCAGGGATGTATAAAGTAAATAGGGTGGATTTTGCATTGATGTTGAGTTCAGTGAGAGCTGACTCCAGCAGAGACACACTTCAACAATATATGGATATTAGACAGATTTTTTCCCCTCACCAGAGAAATGTGCTGTGAAAGAAAATGAAGCATGGTGAAAACCTTCCCAGTGCGTTCAGCTCCGGTTCATGTGAAGCTTGTGATAGAGCAGGTTAATATGAGCTGCTACTGCAGCCTGGCAGATTAATATAAACCTAGCCAAGATGGGTCAACGGTGCCACTTTTTATGTTCACAATGCAAACAAGGTTATAGTGAAATATGAAGAATTGCTCCTTTGAGTCTTGAGCTTGTATGTATACATTTGTAGGGAAAAAACATTTTCATTTTGTTTGATTGGTGGGCTTCTGTTAGCATTTGGCTGTGACACTCCTGCCCTCGAGCTTTTCAATTCACCGCTGTAATAGTATTTCCTGCCTTCCGAGGCAAACGCACTGGTACTATTAGTTGAGTCACTGACATTTACCTCACAGCAACCATTTTAAGGGAAACAGATGCTGATTTTAATAATTCAAGGCTAATATTCTTGACATAAAGCTTTTTTTTTCCTACCATGTAGACATATTTTGACCTACAAAAACATTTTTAGTATGGGGTTGCACTTTATTTTTAAGGAATCAGTGTTAGAGTGTAATGTGCAGTTAAGTAATAACTGTACTTGCTGTAGGGTCAGGGTATACTGTACGATTAGGGTTTGGTTGCATGTAATTATGCACAGCTTATAGTAATGACAACAGTAACTAAATGTAACAAAGACCCTGCAAAATTAAGTGTTTATTTACAGTTAATTTTAAGGTGTCTTTGTTACACTATAATTATACATTTAAGTACTGAGTAATATTAAGCAACTGCATTTAGGATTTGGTTGAGGGTTAGTTGCATGTAATTATGCATAATTTACTGTTATTACTATAGTAACTATGTAACATGTAACAAGGACACTGTAAAATAAAGGAAAATATCAACATGAAACAAAGCTGAGTTGTGCACAATAACATGTATTAAACGGGTGGTTTACTGCTCTTTTTCTTTGCATGATTGTGTTTGGGGTGCAATATAACATGTATCTGTGGTTTTTCTTTTTTTAAAAGTCTTATTTTTCATAAATTTCACCTTTATTGTCAGCCGCGCTCTCCCCTGTCCCCTGAACGAGCGGTTCACTTCCTGATTCTATGAAAACACTCCCTCAGAACCACGTAGCGGGCTCAGATTGGTTAGTTTGGGCCGGTGTGTTGTGATTGGCTAAACTGTCACTCACGTTGTCCGGAAGATTAACGCCCATGCCCTTTACGGGCGAAACGGGTGGGCATGCCAAAGGTGGATAACATAGACGGTGGATACACGTAAATAATGATGTCGAGACTGCAGTATCAGTGAGGCAGAATCAGACAGAGAAAGCCGCGATGAATCGAGTCAAGCAGAACCTCACCACACACGGCTCTTAATAAAGGTTTCTGAATGATAATTTGCTACATTTTTTAACTTTATACACGTTTGTTTTACACAATAGCATCTGACTGGCAACAATAGCAACTGACTGGCTAACTAATGTTATACTCAAACAGCGTTTGCAGGTTTACGTTCTTGATCAAATCGAAAATAAAGTCATAAAGCATATATATATATGAAAAATACATTTACAACATTAGTACTTATACAAAATTCAGGTCCATAATGTTTGTATGTGTTTGCCGTACACACAAAATAGCCAAACTAGTAGCCCATAAAGCCTACAAAGCCAGCACTGGCATTTGAAAAAAAAAAATAAAAAAAATAAAATCACAACGCTATGTAGGGAATTATACATGCAAATACATTTAAAATGATGAAGTCTTAGCCTACTTACAGATTGTGGCCCAACGACTGCTGACTTTTAACTGCTGGTTTTAAAGTTGGATCTGCTTCATGATTCCAGAAACAGTTTCTTGTTTACGTTAATCCAGTGTTGAACTCGTGGAGATTCTGGAAGCTGTCTACCGTAAATGCGCAGCACAGAGAGCTAGATTACGATCGTCACTTTCAGGAATATAATCAAACAAATTGTATCCATTGTTGTCGAAGTATAGTGTCCGTGGGAAGCCTGAACACAGAAGACCTGACAGCTGTGTGAACACAACACACTCGATGAGGAGCTGCTGAAATATGATCATGCCCTTTCCTGCATATTCCGGAGGGAGGGTTGATGTAAATGTGTGGGTTAGTGACGTACCATAACCCAGCTGTAGTCCCAATCGAGTCGTTTTTGTAGGCAATTATACTTCCTGATTTTCAAAAGACGTTATCTCTGCTTACACTGAACTTTCAGTGCTGCAACTTGCAGATACTGTTCATGCACCAACAGCAACATTACACACTATTTAAAATGAAAAACGTGAAATCGCAGTAAACCCGCCCTTTAAGAAACTCAGTGAATTATGATTTAATGTTGGCAAACAAGACTTGAAATGATTACTCTAGTTTGACCAATTTACTCATTTATTTTAAATGTTACCGTTGTGTAGTTTGCATGCAAAATGTCATTGTTAGATCCTCATTTTGCATTTTATGTTACTAAATTGTTTTGTAGTATACTTAAACACTATTGTTGTACTGTAATTATTGTTGCTCACATTTTATAGTTCACTTTATTAATTAATTGAATCAAAAACTTGACGGCATTTAATTTAAATGTATGGAAAAGAGCATGGACATTTTACACAAAATCTGCACAGACAGGAAGGAAGGAAGAAAGAAAGATTGGAAGGAAGGAAGAAAGAAAGGAAGGAAGAAGAAAGATTGAAAAGAAAGAAAGGAGGAAAGGAAGGAAGAAACAAAAGAAATGAAGAAAGGAAGATTGAAAGGAAGAAAGAAAGATTGAAAGGAAGGAAGAAAAAAGGAAGATTGAAAGGAAGGAAGAAATAAAGGAAGATTGAAAGGAAGGAAGGAAGGAAGGAAGGAAGGAAGAAAGGGAAGTAAGTAAGGAAGGCAGGAAGATTGGAAGGAAGGGAAGGAAGGAGAGAAAGATGGAAGGAAGGAAAATAGAAAGGAAGGAAGGGAAGTAAGTAAGGAAGAACAGGAAGATTGGAAGGAAGGGAAGTAAGGATGATTGGAAGGAAGGGAAGGGAGACAGAAAGATTGTAAGGAAGGGAAGGAAGTAAGGAAGATTGGAAGGAAGGAAGGAAGTTTGGAAGAAAGGGAAGTAAGGAAGGAAGATTGGAAGGAAGGGAAGTAAGGAAGGAAGGAAGATTGGAAGGAAGGAAGAAAGGAAGATTGGAAGGAAGGAAGGAAGGAAGGAAGGAAGGAAGGAAGGAAGAAGAGAAGGGAAGTAAGGAAGGAAGGATTGGAAGGAAGGGAAGTAAGGAAGGAAAGAAAGATTGGAAGGAAGGAAGATTGGAAGGAAGGAAGGAAGTTTGGAAGAGAAGGGAAGTAAGGAAGGAAGATTGGAAGGAAGGAAGGAAGTTTGGAAGAAAGGGAAGTAAGGAAGGAAGATTGGAAGGAAGGAAGATTGGAAGGAAGGAAGGAAGTTGGAAGAAAGGAAGGAAGGAAGGAAGATTGGAAGGAAGGGAAGTAAGGAAGATTGGAAGGAAGGAAGATTGGAAGGAAGGAAGTAAGGAAGATTGGAAGGAAGGGAAGTAAGTAAGGAAGATTGGAAGGAAGGGAAGGAAGAAAGACAGGAGGAGATCAGAAGGAAGGGAAGTAAGAAAGAAAGGAAGGAAGATTGGAAGGAAGGAAGACAGGAAGATTGGAAGGAAGGAAGACAGTATGATTGGAAGAAAGGGAAGTAAGGAAGGAAAGGAAGATTGGAGGGAAGGGAAGGAAGATTGACAGGAAGAAAAGAAGGAAGGCAGGAAGGAAAGAAGGGAAGGAATTGAAATGACAACAAAAAACATGTTTTGTGTGAAGAACTGTCTTGAGTTTAATAAGACAATATGTGATAAAGACAGACTCAGAAGGAGGACAAGACAGCCACTCATTATAAAAACTTTATTTTGAATAAAGGTGTGGAACCTCATTACATGTAGTGTGGAGGGTTTAATGGTCTAGCTGGGGTCAGAACAGCACTGGGTCCGGGTCCGCTGGAGAGCAGTGTTTCGCAGGTGTTACAGTAATGCTCAAATCTAACACTTCACTGAAGGTAGCACACCACAAATACACCGTGAAGATAAATGAAAGGACTGCTGGGAAAGGGGGGCAGCTCACTCACACAGCCAGTGTAGCTCTGTGGAACAGCCGATGGGATGATGTCCTTACTTTAGTTTTTGGAAATGGAGAGTGAAACTCAATCGACACTCACACCAATGAACAAACCAATGAGCGATTGATAATGTCTGAGGTAGCAAGGCAATCATGGCTTTCTCTAAATTTATTATTATTTTTAAAACATTTATTTATAAAACTAGACTACACAAAGATAAATCTTGGGCCAAACATCCTGAAAATCCATATTTCCTACATGTGTCTTTATAATATAATCTTTCAACATGATTCTGAGCGATACGGCATCTCTCGGCCACTCGTCTCTCCTGGAATGGATGCTTTATAGGCACAAAGGGTATTTGCGACGCATTGTAGCGTGTGTGTCGTACATCATCTGTGCGTGCGCTCTCAGAAATGCAGTGAGGGTTCGGGTGCGCTTCTGCCAGTGGCACAAATTGTCAAAACGATGCTTTAAAGGGAGAATTCACGGCAAACACGGTCAAAACAGGCTGAAACTCCAACAGAGTAACGCTGGGGCGACATGCGCTGAACAGTTTAGCATTACCAGACTGAATCGTCTTCATGTCCACTGATGTCTATGACGTTTCCGACTAAACCATTTGAATGGCAACTGATGTGAGCTCCATGTAAGATATGTGTGGTTCCTCGGTGAACTCAGAAATAAAAGCGTACAGGTTACACGATAAATGGCCCCATAACCCTAAAATAATCATCCGAGTATTAAAACAATGGGCAGATACACCTCACGTACAATCTACATGTGGATCAAATGTACACTTGCATAGTACAGACAGACGCAGTAGTAATATCCATTGAATGAACGGTGTGGTTCTGTTCCAGAGTCTTTGGGTTGGAGGATCAACACCTCTTGGGAATCTGCATCTGGAATGGGAATCTTCTTGTCATGTCCAAGTTAGACTTCTTGCTCATCTGCTGAAAACCTTCACATCACCTAGACACACACATTAAAGCATTGTTTAAGTATCGATAATGCATAAACTGAACATTCAACTTCATTGAAGTAAGTCCCAATGAAATCCAGTGCTGCAGATGTTCATGAGTTTGGAACTGATTCATGAGTCTGACTACACTTTCAGAACCAATAACAGGCTCAATCCTATTGGAAATAATTGGGCATAATTTCTTTGTATTTATTTAAACTTTCCTGAATTCACAGCCTTTGATAATGCCAACGCTTTCAAAGCCAACATTTTCTAATAAACCAGTCAATAAATCATCAGAGAAATGTAACATATGGAGATGCCAGAGTATCATCTGTGATGGATCTTCGCATACAAAGCTCATCAGTAAGATTTATCATTAACAGAAACTTGATTGATAGTGTTTCCATCTGAGCTGGTTCAAGCAAACTAATGGAACAAATATGTCCAGTGATTTAAGAGACCTCTTTGCAATGATGAGAAAACTGGAGCAAAATAATGTTACAACCTCAGCTATTTCCTTTCTCTTTGTGCAAATTAGCACATTCCCCCCAATCAATTCTGAATACACAACCTAAGAAAATAAGATGTTTATTAGAGGTTCTGTCAAAAAAATGTTTAAAAAGTCTGTTTAAAAAATGTAATTAATTTGAATTGAAACAGCGCTTTTGAACAAATCTCTTGAATTAATGATTCAATGACTCACTTAATTAAGTCTTCACTTGCTTCATTACTGGACGAATCAGCGCTTTTGAACAAATCTCTTGAATGAATGATTCAATGACTCACTTATAAAGATTGCACTTGTTTCATTACTGGATGAATCAGTGTTTTTGAACAAATCTCTTGAATTAAATGATTCAATGACTCACTCAATTAAGGCTATGTTTACACGGAAACGATTCTGAAGAGAAAACGCAAAAGTGGCGTTGCGTCATCACTTTTTATTCTGCGTTTAGACGAGCGTTTTGTGTGGGAAATCCCGTGCAGACGGTGACGCAAAAGTGTGTGAAATTCAATGTACGTATGCACTTCAAGCGGTTAGGAGTGCATACTACAACACCACCAAGTCCACGCGCCTGCGTACAAACTTCACAGTCAAGCAGACTTTTGCGTTTTTACCGTTTACACGAGAACGCGGCGGTGGAGCGTTTTTAAGATTTCCACTCTGGAGGGTGGTTTCACTTTTTTGCGTTTTTAAGCCTCAAAACGCCGTCGCCGTGTAAACGAAAAGGCACATCCGATAAAATATTTTTACGTTTTCACCCGCGAGTGTTCTCGTGTAAACAGGGCCTAAGTCATCACTTGCTTCATTACTTGATGAATCAGCGTTTTTGAACAAATCTCTTGAATAAATGATTCAATGACTCACTCATAAAGACTTTTCTTGTTTCATTACTGGATGAATCAGTGTTTTTGAACAAATCTCTTGAATGAATGATTTAACGACCTACTCGTGTAATAATATAATTGATGCAATCTTTATTTGAGCATCAAGTTACTTTCAACTGATGATTTACTTCATTTTTATTGAACGATTAATCGTGCTGTGTTTGTGTGTACTGTGTTTTTACTGTGATGTGCTTTACCTTCGGCCTTGAGGACACACTTGATGCTTCAGAACCCAGAAGGGAAAAAAACAAAGAGAGAGACAGTTAGGACAATATTACAGCTATCCCAACCAAGACAGACCTGACAAGAACAACACATGCAGACTCTCCACAATGGCAAAACTTTTAATTTAGAGCGTTGAGACTCATGGGATTGCTCTTCTGAACACTAAGAGGAGCACTTTAATGAACTCTACCGGGAGACGACAGCAAACACAAGTGAGACAACTCCTAACCCTCAAATCACCTATGCCTCTGTCCTTCATTAAAACTTCCCCATCACACAAGAAACATTAAAATGGCTCTATATCTTCTCCCAGACCGAATCTCACCGCACACAAGGGCCAAATGCAGTAAAACGACAATGTGCCAAGATCAATATTCGACTGAGTTTCTAGCTAACAATGCGAGCCAAAGTCTGGGGGAATTCAAAACGAAGTTCCACAATAACAATAAAATCTTATCAGTAACTTTGACTCATAAAAGGCTTCAGAAACCGACTGTGACAGCAATTACAAACATAATACCCAATCAAAGGTCCCAGACTGCAGGAACAGGGCTTTTCAAAGGCGGAAGAGTGGCGTCTTTAGCTGACCGACAGCTGTAGGGAGACTGGGAGATCCGTAAAACACGGTTTATATGGAGGAAGAGGCAACCAGATTGGAATGGATTTTTGTCTAAAATACAGTCATAAAGCCTAGTCCACTCTGTACGCTATTTCCATCTGAGACAATTACTTTAGATTGATAAGTGAAAGAGAATGATAGTTTGCATGTTGTCCATCCTAAACACTAGGGCTAGTGTGTAATACAGTGCCATGCATTGGACAACTGAATGGCATATTCAAGCATGCATGATTGCTAAATGCAAATTTGTGATGTTATACAGGTTACCTGTCAAAATGGTTGGTGAGTAAAATTACCTACCAGTGAACAAAACAAACCCTGCATTTGAACGGTGGCAGGTGATAATTTCATATCCACTTTAATGCAAAAAGAATGTGGGAAATGAAACAATGGACAACGTATCTGTTATTGTCGTCTTTCAGGTTCAAACACATCAGCAGCGCTTATAATTATTCATGTGATCGCATGGCTTCATCGTATGAGAAGGCGCTGTCTCATAATTATTCATGACAACGAGCATTTTTCACCTGAGAGTTTCAAGATTTCTAAAGCGGTGGACTGAGACAATCTGACGACATCCACTCTGTGAGTGTGTTCATTCATCAAACCACGTCCACTGAGGGAATAACACTTATTAAAAATGCAAATGCACATTCACATACTATATGATGCAAATTAAAGCAGCTTGCATATGCATTAAACTAGATAAAATGAGCTGTGTGTATTTGTGTGATGCACTGTGAACTCTCATATTACAGGGCATTTTGATCAGTGCAATTATGAATGACAGCGCCAAACTTTGACGCCATTAAAAAGTGAGATAAAACCGTGGATCAGACACAACTGTTGTGTTCTCTCTCGGCCTCCTGTTGAAAACTAGAGGATTTCATAACACTATAAACCCAAAAGTGAAGTAAAATGACTGCTAATGCTAAGATGCAAATGTAAATGCAGCACCAACACTGGCATGTTAGCTTGTTCCAGTTCTAGCTTTCAAAATACTTACGGTGAAGTACATACTTTTAGTATATAGTTTATACTTTATCAGCAGGCCTGGTGCTGGAAGTATTTAAATCATTCATTTTCTTCATAGGCATTAAAAAATAATATATTAAAAAGTTGTAAGCCCTAGACCACAAAGTTAACACTGACTACTGATTGGTCGATTTCTCTTCAGGATTATGGTTAGTGTAGTACAGCATTTTAATTTAGCAATTGGGCTAAAAAAGTGTCTTTTCATTTAAAACTGGTTTCTCTGTGAAGAAAACTGAGTGTATTTTTACTTCCAGACCCTGACTGTTGCGCTCTACTGGGACGTAGCCAAAGACTTCACTACAAACTGGGAAACAAAGGCAGGAAGGAGTTTAAAAACCCAGAAGACAGCAGAGTATTAGCTCGCTCGCTGAGAGACGGATTGAGAGCGGGAAAGCGTTAAGACTTACGAGAGCATGCAGGAAAACTGTGGTTAATCTGTTCCATAACCTCAGCCAGATCAGAGTTACTGTTAGCATACTGACGGAGAAACTCATCTGAGGACACACACAGAATACACTCAACAGATTATAACATAAAGAAGTCAATCACCCTGCGGCGAGTGTGTGTGTATGTGTGTGTGTGTGTACCTGAGAGCTCGGGATGTCCTGCTGTATCCTGATGGAGAGAGCCGGAGGACGACGTGCCGTTTAACTCAGGCTAGAAAGAGAGATAGGCATGGTTTAAAAACTGATACAAAACCAGGGTGTGTGATGTGTGTGTATTGATTTTGTTAAGTTAATTTGATTGGGAACATCCTATAGTTTCTTATTATTTGAATTCAATGAGGAATATGAGAAGCTTTGGGAGTCAGTTGTCCATGATACCTCACGAAAACACACGTCATCGTCGAAATCCATCATCATTAATATCGTACCCTCTTATACAATCCAGCATCATACATATATATATATATTATCAGCAGTTCCTCACAGACAGATGTATTTGGCGTGTGTGAGAAGACATTACTGCTTATAGTCTACCTCTAGGTCAAAGCAAGGCGGTCAGAAATGCCAAACTGCCAGTCTTGTTGGCCTTTTTGGAGACCCAGTTATACTGTGTTTATTTAGCTAAGAGCCTTTGACAAGACCATCTGGCTTAACTGAGGCTCAGTGCCGTGAATCTGGCCCTCAGGAGACCCAATAAATTACTGTTCCTCTAAATCAAGGCTCATTGAACGCCTGTGCTTGATTCACAATGCTATTGGCGGCTGTTGGACTCCCTGGCATTGCCCGTTAAACCATGAAGGCCATTGAAGGATGGAACAATAGCAGTTTATACAGCGAAATAGAGCTAGAACTGAACCTGAGACAGGTGATGTTAGTCTCAGAAATGCATATTTAAAGAAATGCCACTAAGTGAACAGTTATAAGATGCAAGGGTTTAATTTTGATCACAAGACTCAAGCTTTATTCCAATAGAGCACATGTGTATTTGACTTTCATGTTGGATTATTGGAGAAAATAAGCTGTGATCAGCAGAGTTTTGTGGCTTTTACACATCAAGATAATCTTCACAAGTGAATTCAAGTATTATGAATGATGAAGCCAAAATTCAATTCGGCAAAAAGCTAAAGTAGGCAATGAACGAACAACACCACACTTCAATGTCACAATCACTAAGCTTCTAAAAACTCGTTCAGGCTTTATTTAAAATCTTCAAGTTGAAAAATTGTGAATACTTTACAAGAGCACGGTTATAAACACAACAACTGTCAATGTGACTAGTGAGGAGATGAGTTCACCTGTTCAGCTGATGATGCTTAAAGGAGTAGTTCACTTTTAAAAAAAACTTTACTGATAATTTACTTACCCCATGTCATCCAAGATGTCCATGTCTTTCTTCTTCAGTTCGAAAAGAAATTAAGGTTTTTGATGAAAACATTCCAGGATTTTCTCCATATAATGGACTTCAATGGGAACCAAATGGTTCAAGGTCCAAATGAGAGTTTCAGTGCAAACTGTTCAAAAGGGCTTTAAACGTACACCAGACGAATGAATAAGGGTCTTATCAAGCGAAATCGATCACTCATTTAATAAATAAATAACAAAAGTTTTATAAGCTCAAATGCTCGCCTTGCTCTGTTTGAACTCATTCATCAAAAATGAATGAATCTTTTTCTGAGTCAATTCATTCGTTTTGATTCGTTGAATGAACCAAATGATTGGGAAAAAGATTTGTTCATTTTGATGAATGAGTTCGAACAGAGCAAGGCGAGCATTTGAACTTATAAAACGTAAAGTTTTTATTTATTTATTAAATGAGCGATCGTTTCGCTTGATAAGACCCTTATTCATCGTCTGGAATCGTTTAAAGCCCTTTGAACAGTTTGCACTGAAACTCTCATTTGGACCTTGAACCATTTGGTTCCCATTGAAGTCCATTATATGGAGAAAATCCTGGAATCTTTTCATCAAAAACCTACATTTCTTTTCAACTGAAGAAAGAAAGACATGGACATCTTGGATGACATGGGGTGGTAAATTATCAGTAAAAGTTTTTTTTTAAAAGTGAACTACTCATTTAATGTAATTTAGGGTAACAGAGATTGGTTTGGTTTTATAGCGGTTCTGACACGAACATCCATCTGTTAACTCAAATCTAAAGACTCTAGTGTTGACTCCTAAAGACAGCTCAGATCTTGGCTAAAGTCATGTAGCGTATTCCAGATGTTGAAACCCCTGGCGTTCGCGGACGGCCTGTTACCTGATGCAGCAGCTGGCGTAGTCGGTAGAGCTGTGACTCCAGCTGTTTGTTGTGGTCCTCCAGGATCTGCATGCGGGCCTCCAGCCGGCCCTTGTGCTGTCGCAGGAGTTTAGCTTCAGCTAACAGGTCCGCTTCCTCAGGCGCTCCGCTAGCAGCCGCGGCTCCCGTGCCGGAGTGAACGTGCTGCTGCCGCAACTGCTCGTACTCCCTCTGCAGGCTCCTGGACACACGCGGCCGAGACTGGGTTTATATGCCACACATATAAAAGTGAGTTTGGGGCTTTTTGTTTGCTGTGAGTTTGAGTTATGACCGTTGGATGCTGGGGCTGTGCTTTATGTTCTGGCTTTGAAAGCCAATGAAGAAAAGTGAACCTACAGGGACCCTTAGCCTATTGTTAGCCGGCGAGAGAACACAGACCACTGCCAAAAACAGAACTAGATATACAACTAAACAGATGTGAATCATAACCACGGCGAGGCACTTTCACTGAATAATTGTAACTGTCACATTAACTAAATTAAAATGTGTTCTAACAATGAGCAAACAATGCCTGCTCACACCAAGAATGATAACTATAGAAGTGACGATAACTATATCAGCATCCACACCAATGCACTGTAACGCTCTGTTTAAATTTGCATATTATGACATCATTAGCCCTCTTGAATTTCATAATATTTAGGAAACAGTGGATATTGAACTGATGTTTGAACTTATTTGCATGTTTTATAAAAAAAACTCATTCAAAATGAGGAGAAAAGATGAAACCAACAATAACAGGAGAAAGTACTTAATTATTACTATACTATATAGTAGTAAAACGCATGTGAAAAGTAGCCTACTTTTTGACCAGTTCATCAGTAATATTCAGGAAATAGTAGATATTGAATTGATGTTAGAATTTATTTACATGCTTTTTTTATCCTCATTTCAAATGATCAGAAAAGAGGAAACCAACAATAAAATATGATGAAGTACTAAATTATTACTATATTACAATACTTTAGTAGTAAAACACATGTGAACAGTAGCCTAATCCTATCCTATGTACACTAAGACCACGTCCACCCCTGCCACCCCCATCCCCGTTGGGCAAATGGTCAAAATTATCTGTTTGTGCTTCATGAATACTCGCGCCTTGCGTGCGATGCCACCATTGTGCGGCAAAGATGTACCGGGAGAAGCGCGATCATTAGATGGCCGATCGTCATTTACAAAAGCCAAATATTCCCCTTTAGAGTCAGAATCGCGAATAACATTCGCAACACATCCTCACGGTACAAGTTTTTATTAGCCATTTGACGATTTTCTCTCACAAATCTCACAATTTACTCAGACGCTCTGAACTGCTTCCGCATCAATGACACGATCGCTCACTTGCTCTGCTGTTTTCCTCCAACACTTTGAATAGTAACATGATGTCATTTTGATCTTGAATCAAAAGTATTACATGTCTGCCATCCAGTGGTAGGGAATACAAATTAGACATTACACCATATTAGGATCTACAGACTTTTTTAGTAAGTATGACGTCTTGTCACAATTTGTCGTGACTTTTGTGCTTAAAGGGTTAAATGTAACACACTGTAGTGTCGCCACATATGGTAACACACTGACTACACAACCGATGAGTGACCTACCGCTGCTCCTCCTCCAGTCGCGCGATGATCCGCTCCAGTTCTCCGCGCTCCTCCCTCTCCACGGCCTGCAGGATCTGGGCGGGGCTCTGGAGCAGGTGGGCGGGGCTGTGGGTGTTGTGGGTGGGGCTCCGGGAGATGTGGGCGGGGGTTGGGGGCTGGCTAAAGGATGAGCCCTCCCCTCCCAAAGTCTGACAGTACTGCAGGATTAAAGTGTGTTCCTCATCCCTACAGAACAAAACAGAGAATGAGTTAGAAACCTTCAATGTTTACATTTTCAGACAATTGCACAAAACTAGCCACTAAGATGTGTCAAAAAAAACCCCTTCAAAGTGTCTCAGTCTCTTCTAATCTCTAAAGAAATGATTTTTCAGTTCAGTTCATCATGCAATTTGGTTGCAGCATACATGTATGTCACACACACAAAAATAAAATAAATAAACGATTTCCTTCCGAAAAAGTATTTACCTTAAATGTAAGAACTTTACAGCTGAAGGCGTCAATTAATGTCTAATTAATTTGTTTTACTCATAGGAGTTCTATATCGTCTTTTCTTGCCCGCATTCTCCACCATAAATATAACAAAATAGTGTTTGCTTAGACAAGTAATAGCATACCTCTCAACAAACTGAAAAAAAAACAAACATGTATATTCATATTTCCATAGCATTAATAGAACAAGTGTAACCGGTCCTACTCGACCAGCTCCGAGGCGAGACTCGAACCGGGGTCTCCGGCATGGGGGGCGGCCGCGGACGCGCTAACAAGGACGCAGTCTCTAGCGCCTGTTACTCAGGGAGTGAGGTTTACACACACAGCTCCTACCAACTTCCTTCCAATACACAAGTTATACACCAAAGTTTAATACTTTGCTTTAGGGTTTTGCACAAACCCCATGCATAAGCAATAGTCACAGCAAGGCTGATGCTGTCACAGCATGTAAACTATAACTCTCAGAAGCTTAATTAACATGTTCTCACGCCGCAGCGGGATGCAAACGCTGAGATCAGAAAGCCGACAGGTGAAAGTGAGGCTGACTGGAGAAGTATAGGAGGTTTTGGATGTGTGCTGTCCAAACAGCTGTGTGCACAATGAGTCTCAGGTGTGTGTTCACATGCGCTCTGATCCTGAATCCAACACTCATCTGGATGCACACACACAAAGACTAATCAGAGAGATTACATGGGCACTGCATCACAGGGTCTCTGCTAACAACCTGCCAACACCAGCAGATGCTGAATAAACCAACCAAACACGGCTGGGAGACAGCAGACGGAGGAGCTTTGCATTTCCTGAAGGAAAGGGAGGCGTTCACCAGGCAGCAGAAGCTTTAGCTAAGGTGATAAGAGTGACACAGGGGATATTAAAGGAGTAGTTCACTTTTCAAAAAACGTTTGCTGATAATTTACTCACACACGTTTGTGACTCTCCTGTTTAAACTCGTTCATCAAAATGAACAAATCTTTTTCCGAGTCATTTGGTTCATTCAACGAACGAAATGAACAAATTGACTCGGAAAAAGATTTGTTCATTAAGATGAACGAGTTCGAACAGGAGAGTCACGAACGCGCATCACAGAACAGAGCAAGGCGAGCATTTGAGCTTATAAAACTTAAACTTTGTTATTTAATTATTAAATGATGATCGTTTCGCATGATAAGACCCTTATTCATTGTCTGGAATCGTTTAAAGCCCTTTGAACAGTTTGCACTGAAACGGTCTTTTGGACCTTGAACCGTTTGGTTCCCATAGAAGTCCATTATATGGAGAAAATCCTGGAATGTTTTCATCAAAAACCTTAATTTCTTTTCAACTGAAGAAAGAAAGACATGGACATCTTGGATGACATGGGGGTGAGTAAATTATCAGCAAAAGCTTTTCTCAATATTAGCTTCACTTTTCTGAGTCAAACTGGTGATTTAGTCTCCACACATGTCCCAGCAGAGAAACCACAGGTGTAGGTCATAATACCTTTGGGTTACACGTTATTTTAAGGTGACAGTTACATTGTACTTACTTAAATAAGTACTGAGTAATATTAATTAACATGTACTATTGAAATATGCTTAGGGTTAGTTGTAATTATGCATAATTTACTGTTATTACTATAGACGTACATGTAGTACCTACACGTTAACAACCTTGGTCTTCTTTTTCAATACTAATCTGTTTTATCATTTCACAAATACAGTTTAAATCGAAGAATTATTCCGTTTGAAAAGGAGGATTGTGTTTTTAAATGGCATTTGCTTTGATATTTTTATATAATGTAATGACATTCTGGCTTAAATGTCTAAATACTTGTTTGTACACAAATACATATCAGTTACATAATTTGTTATTCACATGAAATTTGTTATGAAATATCTGGGTCATACTACATTAAATGTGAACCTATTTTAAGGATCATTAGAGCTTTTTCCAATTTTTTTCATGGCAATTAAGCACATAACCCCGCTGATTTTGATTAGCAAAATGCAAAATAATCTCATTCTCAGTACAGAAAAAAAAAACACATTAAGGTTAAAAACAATGAGTACAGAATGTAACTTATGTAGTTTAGTAATAAAACAATATAAAAACAAACAATTTTACTTATATGCCAAATAAACATTTCTTATTCCAGTCTTTCTTTATATTTGTTCCTGATATTCTCATAATGACTGTAATATATATCTGAGGAATATCATTGCTGCAAACACTGAAAAGGTGCAGAAGTGCTTGTGTGAAGAGAGACAGACACTGGAGAGATGAAGGAGAAGGCCGAGGAGAGACAGCCCTGTGCGCAGGTGTCACATC
>JAQIUQ010000547.1:0-21556 GCA_030378365.1 Hybognathus amarus
AGGTGTAATGGAATCATTTTGATAAATAAGATAGCTATACGATCTTGAAAAACGCATGAAGTGGCCAGGTGTAAACAGCCCCAAAGACCGGGGCCTCTTGCATTCCAAACCCCAACACAAACTCCACGTGAAACAAAGAAAATGAAAACTTCTGTCTGTCTAGTGCCAGGCGTCGAAATAATACGGAGAGTCAACATCGGAAGCTTTCAACAAACGGAGAGTCTACGGTCGGCTCTATGGCTCAAACGGATCCTATACAAAGTAATAACTTATATTGTTCATGAACGTGTTTCCATAATAATACAATCATAAGTGGATACAGTAAGCACATAAAACAGTTCAACATGAGATAGATGGAAACAAAAACTCAAAGTTTTTCTTACTACCCGCTTTTCCCTCACACACCATTAAGTGTGTTTAATTTACTTGAATGCCTTTCCTTTCCATGTTGAAAGTGACTTGCAGATTTATAGCTGTATTACCTTCATGATGACTGTAACAAAAGATGTGTGCAACCAGTCAGGGCCGATTCTATCCCTTTAGGTATGCCCAGGCGAGTAGATGCATCTCAGCCCCCCCCCCCCCCCCCCCCCATTTTTATATTATTATTTTATTTTTGGTACGTATTAAGCATAAATTTTTTTTTGTCGGCCAGTTGCGGTCTGTGCAATATCAAATATTTGAAGTTTCTAAACCTAAAATTGTGTATTATGTATGTGTTCTACTATAGTAATGATATTTTTTAAATAATAGATTGCATTTTATCGGTGTCACCCACATATGTCCCAGATAGCATCATTACAATAGTAGTAGATAAGTGTACAATGTTTTATAATAATAATTTACTCTATAGTGTGCAATGCCATTTTAATTAATTTAACATATTTAATATTGGGTGCATCCAAGTTGGGCCTATTTTAACTTTTTTAACACAATAGGTACTTTCCCTGAGTAATCAGTTACTTTTATAATGATTTAATAATTCAGTTACTTGAGACTCTGTGAGAATCTTGCGAGAAGTAACTGTAACTAATTTTTCCAAAAGTAATATGCCACAAAACTGATGATGAGTATTTATTAAATTTAACAAAAATACTCTTAAGACTTTACACTTCTCAAAACTTCAACAAGTTGAAGGATCTGTAATGACTGTGTTTATACAAATGCTACAAATAACGTATAAGGATATTTCTCTATCATCCTACAGCTGCATTGTTTTATACTGTGTCTAATGTAATATGTAACTTGTTGTAGATAAATTAGAATTATTACCTGGCTGCTTACAGACTAAGGGGGTTCGGAATCCTCAACTGTTGTGCATTTTAATGTTTAATTCATTTTTAAATCAAATTTAAATGTTAAATTCATCAATCTGCTGCAATTCAGTGTGCAAATTGAACAAAGAAAAATTCAAACCTCTATTAGTTACAGTGTCTACATTACACTCCAACATAATAAGCTATATTGTAAAACAAATGCAATGAAATATATAAGAAACTTTCATAATTAGTTTTGTACAAATTTCTATAAGTAAGCTATAGACTTGGAAGCAACTCAACTTTGGCAATTAAGCAAAAACAAAACGAATGGGCTGCCGATGTACAGAGTTTTATGGGCCGTTAAGACAAAAAATAAATAAAAGTAGGCTATGAGATGTCTCGGCCCAAAAAGCACGTTGGTCACCGGGAATCTCAAGTAGGCTGCTACGCCGGATTTATTGCGTTTGACACTTTAATGTCTGAAATGAGAAGGCTTACCTTTAAACTGGACTTTCTTTTTATTTTGTTGCTTTCTCTGTGTTCGTCCCTGTGGACCAGAGGGTTTATTTATACCGCTTCATTTCCGATCAACGCCAACCGCAGCTGAGCACTTGCCCAACGTAATGCAACCCCCGGAAAGATTGACAATAATCATCAATTCAATCTAATAATCAGTAATTAAGTTATTAAACGTGTGGCTGAGGGGCGCCTTAGGATGACAATGTTTACTAAACATTTTTTCTATTATTTCAGTCTAACTCTGTGATTTCTCGATTAATGGGGAGTAGCAGAGTAGGTCAAGGGCGACGTCAGAGCGCACGCCCTGCGGCGCCCTCAACACATTTGGCGCCTGCAGGCAACCGCCTATTCGCCTATAGCAATCGCCGGCCCTGCGCACAGTGTGCGGCTGATGCTCCTTTGGTAATGAACAGCTTGTGCAAATGTATGTGTGTGTGTGTTCCATGAGCGCACACGCAGTTTCTGCAAAAACTCAGATACTTGCGTTTTGCACCTTTAATTCAATTGACCCTTCGCAGGGAGTTTGATTGACAGGTGATCTGACCAATCATACTTCGCCATCCACCATTTTGTCCAACAAAGCAGTCAGGAGAGTAAGTCGATTAACACGGGAGGATCTGAACTTGAAAAACGGAGTGTACTGATGCCTTTCCGTGGTTAAAACAACATTCCTTATGCTCATTCATGTTTATTTGATGCTATAAATAGAAGAAACAGACGATCGGATCTCGAGCAGCTTTAACGGATGTTCTACATCTGTCACGACACATTAAAGATCCACAAAACGGTATTTATTGTTTAAATTTCTTTAATAAGACTTTGTTTAATATGATTAATGTCAAAAGTAACAGAAAAATAACCTGGTCTGTCCTGTCTGCGATGTATATTTCACTGTGTGAGAACATGGTGTGTGTGTGTGTGTGTGAGAGAGCAGCATAGCTTGTTGGACATAGCGACAGTAACTGAAGGAACGGCACTGTCTTTGCTAACGGCAGAGACTATTTATATAGAGACATGCCACTTCCTCAATCCTTAATACAAATGTATAGGGTAAACGAATCGGTTACCTAATGTAACCTTGGTTCCCTTTCGTGGCTCACTTCCGAGTTACGTCGGAATGACGGAGAATGGGGGTTTGCATAGAAAGCCAATCCTCTTTGATAATTTAATAACGAGCCAATGGCGTGCAAATGCCTTGGGTCTGCGGAATTTGCATAGCGTATCTCCGCCTCCCCTCGTGGGTATAAAGGAGGAAGCGGACGCAACCGAGCCAAGAGAACCTCGCTTCGGAGCCAAGAGAACCTCTTCATCTCCACAAGCCACTGAGATTATTCTCTTCGAGACGAGCTTCCTCTCCAGTGTTGGTGTGACGGCGGTACCCAGCGAGATTCTGCATTGCCTGCGATCTGTGCAGTGGTTTGCCAGACTGTGCGCTTCTCCCTGGTCGCCTCAGCGCTGCAGAGTGATTTCTCTCCTCTCTCTAAAAGAGCTGCACGTGGCGCGTCTTTTTCAAGATGCCTCGCCCGTGTTCTTCTGGTTGTGGTCGCTATCTCTCCTCCTCTGATGGGCATGAGCGTTGCTTTGTGTGCCTGGGCTTTGAGCACGCAAAAGCAGCGCTTGTGGATGATTCATGTCCCCATTGTGGGAACTTGACCATCGCAACACTGAGATCTAGACTCAATGATCTCACTGTGAGAGTCCCCGACTCGGCTACTCGATCGACTGCCTCTTCGAGGGGCAGTTCTTCGATTTGTGGACAGGGTGATTTGACGGTCACGGTGTGGAACAAAGCCCCGATGCTGGTTCCTCGGGCCACACCCCCGTCTACAGTGTTGCAACCCGCGAGTGCTCAGACGACTCAGACGTGTGCTCAGGTGCTGTCTGTTTCATTTGGGGCTCCAGAGGAGGACGCTATGTCGATCACAGCGTCACAAGGTGGGCTAGAGTCCTCGGGAAGTGAGGATGCGGCTGCGCTGCCTCCTTCGGGGGTGCCAGCGTTGCCCGTGTCTGATCCCGAGATGACAGCCATGCTTTCTCGGGCCGCCGTGAGCATCGGGTTGGAGTGGAATCCTCCGCCCTGTCCTGATCCCTCACGGATGGATGATTGGTTTTTGGGGAAGGCTGCCGCCGCAAGGCCACGGCCGACCCCAATACCCTTCTTACCCCGAGCTGCATGCGGAGCTGACGAAGACTTGGAAGGCTCCTTTGACCTCCCGTGAGCACTCGTCAGCTCTCTCCACCTTTCCCCCTTGACGGCCGCGCCGCCCGCGGGTACACTGGGGTTCCCCCGGTGGAGCGCTCTGTGGCGATGCAGCTGTGTCCCCAGAGCACCTCCTCCCGTGGCAACCCAAAGCACCCATCCAAAGCCTGTAGGTTCTCGTCATCTATGGTGGCGAGGTCCTATAGAGCTGCGGGACAGGCGGCCGCGCGATCTGCATGCCATGAGCACCCTGCAGGTTGAGTGCGGAAGGGAGCGGCTGTCTTCTCCGGAGCCACGCGCTCTCTTCCCTCTCTGTCGCCAGACCCCCGGCAGAGCAGACCCCCGTGGAACGCTGGTCCTTCCCTGGTCTCCTCTGTCGGGGAGCAGAGCTCGACGGTGCACTCGCGGGGGTAACTCCCCGCGCCTGCCGGTCGCTCCGCTGCCCCTCCAGGGGGCGCCTGTGGATCGGTTAATCCCTCTGGATCAGTTCCTGGGAGCTTGGCTAGAGCTCCCAGGCCTATCCCGCTGGGTCATCCGAACGATCAGGCTCGGCTACGCGATTCAGTTTCGCGCGGTCTCCTCCCTGTTTCCGGGGAGTCCGCTATACGATGGTTGGTGGCAATGCCCCGGTCCTGAGAGTGGAGATTGCTACCCTGCTGGCGAAGGGTGCAATCGAGACGGTCCCTCCAGCCGAGATGAAGTCAGGGTTCTACAGCCCCTGACTTCATTGTCCCCAAGATCGGTTACGACCGATCCCAGATCTCCGCGTGTTGAACCGTACTCTTCACAGACTACCGTTCAATGTACTTCCATGTCTCCATTTTACCTCGACACAGACCCTTTCTTCGGTTTGCTTCGAAGTTCAGGCATATCAGTATGCAGTTCTCCCATTCGGGTTGGCTCTGTCCCATATGGCATCCGCAGCCGCGGCAACGCCGCTCGGACTGCTTCAGCTGTGGCTTCGCGATCGAGTCTCGAGGTGGGCATGGCATCGCGGTACGTTCTGGGTTCCAAGTGACCCAGACCTGCCGCCAGACCTTCTTCCCGTGGACGAACCTCAGCTTTCTTCAGGCCGGTGTCCCCATTCAGCGAGTTTCCAGGCATCTTGTTGTCTCCACAGATGCGTCTTCCACGGGTTGGGGAGCCATGTGCAATGGACATGCAGCCGCGGGTTCCTGGACAGGACCCCAGCGCCTTATGCATATCAATTGCCTCGAGTTGCTGGCAGTACGCCTGGCCCTGCACCGCTTTCGAGCACTGCTCAGGGGTCAACACGTTCTTGTCTGTTCAGACAATACCGCTACGGTAGCGTACATCAACCATCAGGGGGGTCTACGCTCACCGCGGATGTCCGCGACTCGCACGCCACCTCCTACTATGGAGTCAGAAGCACCTGAGGTTCCTTCGTGCTGTGTACATTCCAGGAGTTCGGAACCTGCCAGCCGACGAGCTGTCACGGGTCCGCCCCACCTCCGGCGAATGGCGAGCTCCATCCCCAGTCGGTCCAGCTGATTTGGGACCAGTTCGGGGAGGCGCAGGTAGACCTGTTTGCCTCCCAGGACTCTTCCCACTGCGCCCTGTTCTACTCTCTGACCGGGGCTCCCTCGGCATAGACGCCCTGGCGCACAGCTGGCCGCGGGGCCTACGCAAATATGCGTTTCCCCCAGTGAGCCTTCTCGCACGTACTCTGTGCAAGATCAAGGAGGACGAGGAGCAGGTCTTGCTGGTAGCCCCATATTGGCCCACCAAGACTTGGTTCTCCGAACTGGTGCTCCTCGCGACAGCACCTCCTTGGCCAATCCCTCTGAGGAAGGACCTCCTTCTCAGAGACGGGGGCACCCTCTGGCACCCTCGTCCCGAGCTCTGGAAGCTGCACGTGTGGCTCCTGGATGGGACGAGGCAGGTTTGAGTACCTTGCCACCTGCAGTGGCAGCTACCATCACTTCTGCTAGAGCGTCGTCCACTAGGCACGCCTATGCGTTGAAGTGGAACCTCTTCGTCAACTGGTGCTCTTCTCGCCGAGAAGACCCCAGGAGATGCCCGATCAGTGTCGTGCTTTCCTTCCTTCAGGAAGGGTTGGAGCGAAGGCTGTCTCCCTCCACCCTGAAAGTCTATGTGGCTGCTATTGCCGCTTTCCATGAAACAATTGAAGGTAAGTCCCTGGGAAAGCACGACCTGGTCATCAGGTTCCTGAGGGGAGCGAGGAGACTGAATCCTCCTCGTCCCCTCTCGTACCCTCTTGGGACCTCTCAGTGGTTTTGAATGCCCTGCAGAGGCCTCCCTTTGAGCCTCTGCAATCAGTCGAGATAAAGTTTCTGTCGATTAAGACGGCGCTCCTGGTTGCACTGGCCTCCATCAAGAGGGTAGGGGACCTGCAAGCATTCTCCGTTGACGAAGCGTGCCTGGAATTCGGGCCGGCCTTTTCTCACGTGATCTTGAGACCCCGGCCTGGATATGTGCCCAAGGTTCCTACCACTCCCTTCCGGGACCAGGTGGTGAACCTGCAAGCGCTGCCCCTGGAGGAGGCAGACCCAGCCTTGGCACTGCTCTGTCCGGTACGTGCCCTTCGGGTTTACGTGGACAGAACACGGTGCTTCAGGACCTCAGACCAGCTCTTTGTCTGTTATGGTGGGAGCCAGAAGGGAAGGGCTCTCTCAAAGCAGCGGTTGTCTCACTGGATAGTGGACGCTATTGCTTTGGCTTACCAGCAGCAAGGTCGACCGTGCCCCCTTGGTGTGAAGGCCCACTCCACCCGGAGTGTGGCATCCTCTTGGGCTCTAGCGCATGGCGCCTCGCTAGCAGACATCTGCAGAGCTGCAGGCTGGGCGACACCTAACACATTCGCTAGATTTTACAATCTCCGAGTGGAGCCCGTGTCCTCTCTTGTACTCGCTCAACCGGCCAGTACTGGACCCGCTCAGGTGTCTTCGCTTGCTCGCCATTCCACTCCACCGACTGGATAAGGGCGAAATTCCATCAGCTGAGCCTCCATTGAGGCCCTGAGTCCTCCAGCACCATTGACGCTCAGCGTCAGTGTTCGTCACTGAACGTCGGCGAGGTGCCTCCGTGTGCTCAGGTTCCTGTGATAACCTCCACATGTGTATTATCCACTGTAAGCCTCTCTGAGCATGTGTCTTCCCTTCGGCAAGCCACCTTGCCACCCCTGGAGTTAAGTTTAGCCACCTTGGGTTGGTCACTCCAGTGTTCCTCCATATGCAGCCCTCCGGGTCATATGTGTATTCTTCAGTCCTCCCAACGGGGTAGGCATTCTGGGCATATTCCCTGGGGATATGCTTTCCAGTGTACCTTGGTATTCCTGTCCTAAGTGGGACTCCTGTCATTTTATAAACTAGACTACAGGGGTCTGGCTTTCGCAGGGCACTGGAAGACAGTTGTGAAGGTGCCGTGATTACACGGGGACTCCCCATTCTCCGTCATTCCGACATAACTCGGAAGTGACTACGGAGGGAACCAGTCTCGGTTACGAATGTAACCCTCGTTCCTGAGTAGGGGAATGGAGACGTCAGTCTCCTGCCACTTCCGCTTCCGAGTTCAGTCTCGGCTCCTCAGCGAAGACATACTGGCGGTTGCGTCCGCTTCCTCCTTTTATACCCACGAGGGGAGGCGGAGATACGCTGATGCAAATCTGCAGTACCCAAGGCATTTGCACGCCATTGGCTCATTATTAAATTCTCGGAAGAGGATTGGCTTTCTATGCGAAACCCCCATTTCTCGCCATTCATTACGACGTAGCGCTCTCGTTCCCTACTCAGGGAACGAGGGTTTACATCGGAACCGAGACGTTCCTCTCTAGATAAGGGAACAAGTATATAGATAGCGAGTTTCCGCTGTTTTCCGGTTTTCATTGAATGAAGCGAGACACCGGTAGCGCAAGCATGGCCAATGAGCTGCTAGCTAGCCTGCTCATGATCTGCTGCAGTGAACTGCTTTGACAACGGATACAAAATTAAAGGATAATTTTTTGGCTTCAGCTTCTCAGAAAAGATGAATCTTTGCCGTACCGTAAGCTGAGCTTAAGCAATACGAGAGAACCTCTCATAAGAGAACCCATAATACCAAAGATAGCGGTTGTATGCAAATGCCCCGCCCCTCCCGCTGGACAGCCAATTGTCTGCTTTTAACGGTCAAGCCGGGAAACATTTAAATACATTACTGTTTGAAAAGGTGGCAGATTTGATATGCAGTGTATGTGTGTGTTGTGTAAATATCAGATATTCCAAGTCTCCCAGAAGTTCCAGGGTGTCTCCTGCAGATTGATAGAGGCTCGCTGATGACTCGTAAATTAGTTCAAATCTCCCGAGAATCTAGAGCGAGCGAGCAAGAGCGCGCACATTTCAACTGCAGTGCACAGTAAAAGAATAATCTGTGGGAAAAACGGCGTTTTAAACCTTATTTTGGGGCAAAGTCATCAAACTTTTTCAGCGATTTTTATTATATTTTACTGCTGTTTCTATACATGCAGTTTTTATGTCCCGGTGACCAGTGAAAGTGCAGTTCTGACTCTCTGCCCATTCATTTAGATAGAGCCTGGTCTTGTTAAGTCCGAAATAGCTGCCCGGAGGCGTTGCCAAGATGGCGGCCGAGTGGCATGACTTGCCTGAAAGGACTTTGCTAACGGTCATTTACTTGATTGGAAAACTAAACACAATTAATATTCATTACATAAAATAATAGTCAGAATTTTAGACAAGCTAGTATCAAGTTATGCTAATGCTAACTGTAAGATACTCCACTTTTTTGAAATAAGCTCATTTTACAACTCCCTCAGAGTTAAACAGTTGAGTTTACCGCTTTTCGGAATCCATTCAGCCGATTTTCTGATATTATAAGAATATCAGTAATAAGACAGTTTCTGGTCTCATTAACTTCCATCGTATATATTTTTTCCTACTACCGGTAGTCAATGAGACCAGAAACTGTCTGGTTAATATTCTTCTAAATATGCAGAAAAATCGGCTGAATGGATTCGAAAACGGTAAAACTCGAATGTTTAACTGAGGGAATTGTAAAATGAGCCTATTTCCAAAAAAGTGGAGTATCCCTTTAAACTGTACAGTTAGGGATGGGAATTGATAAGAATTTAACGATTCCGATTTCCATTATGAATATTGCTTATCAATCCGATTCTATTGAATTCTCTTATCGATTCTCATTGGGTAAGGGAATAAGTACAAATTTGTTTGTTTGTTTGAACTTGCTTTAATATCTGATCAGAAGCACAGAGTATACACAAATTATGTAAAACTAACATCATAAAGTATGATATTTTTTAACTTTGAGCAATGATGGAACTATACTCTGACTTTTCGTGGGAGCATATAAAACAAAACAGCTCCTTGGACAAAATGAAATATAATATTGTAGTAGTAACATTTGAGGGCAGCAATTTTATTCATAATGTCAAAATACAACCGACGTGATGTTATTTGAAAGCATTAGGCCTATAGCCTACTATTCCTGTCAAACTTACAGATAGTAGTGTTATACAGTAAATCCTTGGTGATGTTGCTGATCTGTGGACACTGGATAGTTCATTCATGTCACAATGTTTCTTCCTGGTTTCCACGTCAGCGCTGTTTGGTCCGTTAATAACGGAGAAATGTGAATGTTTCTCACTAGATCTCGCAGCGATGTTATTACTTCAGTGGCGAATTCAAATGTTTTCTTTACTGGATTTGCCGGTGTAGTAACAGTGCTGATGATGAAGATCGGCTTGCGCTGCTTTGGTCCAAACTGATGAACGGTCTGTCATCCAAACAACCACACAATAACGAGTAGCTCAGTTTCGTTCCGTTTACGTTAAATTTGCCATTGATGTAGGGCAACGCAGGCGCCTACATTTGAATAACGAAATGTTGGTCGGCAGGAAAAATGAACCGAACGGAACCGCCTCTGCCTTGAAGCCATTTTGCCTGCGTTCTGAATCAGAAACAACTTAGCTTGTGTGTGTGTGACGCCACTGTACGCATTTACAACAAGCGGAACCGTTCAAGCCGGAATCGTTAAGCAGGCAAGCTAACGGTTCCATGGAATCGATTCACAAGGCACCGGTTCTGAAGAAGAACCGGTTTACCGATCCCATCCCTGATGTACAGTACACATCTAGTTCAGTCTGATGAGGCTGATGGTCCTTCACATGCAATCTAAAAACAACGCATCATTTCACAAGCTGATTGGCTCTCTGCTGATCCTGCAGCCAATGAGATCGCTCGCTGAACATTTAAAAAGAGGGAATGCATTGATGTCACTTTCCCGCCAGAAATTTCCTGCTGAAAATGTGACTAAAACGAACAATTTTATCAATTTAAACTAAATGTGTGACTCAATATAGTGTTCCTTACAACTTACTAAAGATCCAGTGATCCACTCACTGTGAGTAACTGCAGGCACTCCGGACGACGGTGACGTCATGCGCATACCCTCTATAGTCTGGCTCAGTGTTTGCTGTAAGCTGGTCCAGCAGAGTTCTTCTGAACCCCTCCACCTCCCCATCTCCCCCTGCCTAGAACTGATACAGGACTCGTGTGTGTCTATCCATGCAGCAGATGTTACATGTTCACAGCAGCGTGTCTGTGTTAGCAGTAGCAATATTTAAATCTTTGAATGTATTTGAAATATTTATTACCGCAACTTCTAAATGGTAGATTTCCCCCAAAACTGTTTTCAGCATTGATATTAATAATAAAGGTTTCTTGATCATGAAATCATCATATTAGAGTGATTTCTGATGGATCATGTGACACTGAATACTGGAGTTTGATCACAGGAATAAATGACTCCAGCATACATCAGACTTGCTTCCACATCTGTTTGTTTTTCCGTGTTCATCCCATCCCAAGGTCACCAGGCTCTGTGTTCCAGGTTTATCCTCCATCTCCCTCTGAGTGACACTGACCTCCAAATGCGTCCCTCCAGTCCGAGATGGACCCCAAAGACTATTTACCACTGCCAAGCCCTATCTTTCTGTGGTTTACAATGGATTTCAAAAGAATATAAATCACCGTACGCATACGCAACTTCAGATTATCAGACGGGCTACTGCCATCAATCCTCAAATTGTAATCATTGTCCTTACAGATTGTACAGTACTTTCATGCCTTAATAGCATATTGAAAAATTAAAACATAGATGATATTTATAGGCAAATACAGTAATGTTTGAGGAGGATGAGTCTATCCAGATTCATTCAGCTTGCGCTATGAATCTTTCTTCCACTACTGAACTTTTCTGTGGATTTATTCTTAATCCCAGTCGAAATGTGCAGAAATCATGAGACGCTTGAGATCGCTTTACGTCTCTTTAGGTTTATTAGAATACTGAGCATATCGGTCATAGTGACCATCAGCCATTTTAACGTAAAATTATGTATTTTTCCAACACACCTTCTTTTTTTTATCTTGTACACATAGTGAATTGAGATGTTTGTAGCTTTTACTTTTGTAGAGTGCAATGATACATATTTTGTCATGGTTTTCTTGCCAGCTCTTCCTACAACGTTGTTGGATCGTCACAGGTCGAGGCGGGCCAATCTGACCTGCACCCACCCCTGAGACCCAGGCCACCCTTGGGGAGTCGGACGGAGGACAGAGTAAGGAAGACAGACAAATGGGAGTCAATTAAAATCAAGTTTTTATTCAGAGTTAAAAGAATCTTTTCGGAGTGCAAGCTGGTGGTCGTGAACTTGGTCGAAACTTCGGACTGGAGGTTTTGAGGCGCACAGGCACTACAGGCACGTCCTTCTCTTCACTGGCAGGTTGACAGACACCAGACCCACAGCAGAGGAAGGCTTTACTGCAATGCAGACAGGTGAGTATATCAGTACGTACTTCTCTTCAAACGTCCCACAATGGGGACTCACAGTTGGAGGCTTCACCGCAAAGCAGACTAGCGAGTATGCAAGGACGTACGTCTCTTCAAGTGGCAGACAAAAGGAGCTTACGGCTGAAGGTTTTACTGCAAGCAGACAGGAAGAATGTCAGTACGTACTTCTCTTCAAACGTCACATAAAGGGGGCCTACAGTTGGAGGCTTCACCGCAAAGCAGACTGGCGAGTATGCAAGGACGTAACGTCTCTTCAAGTGGCAGACAAAGGGGGCTTACGGCTGGAGGTTTTACTGCAAAGCAGACAGGTAAGTATGTCGGTACGTACTCCTCTTCAAACGTCGCACCAAGGGGCTTACGGTTGGAGGCTTCACCGCACAGCAGACTGGTGAGTATGCAAGGACGTACGTCTCTTCAAGTGGCAGACAAGGGGGCTTACGGCTGGAGGTTTTAGGTTGGAAGCTTCACCACAAGCAGACTGGTGAGTATGCAGGTACGTACGTCTCTTCTCGGGCGGAGTCACAGACACAGGGTTTACAGCAGAGGAGGTTCTACTGCAAAGCAGACAGGCAAGTATGCGAATACGTACTTCTCTTCAAGTGGCAAACCAAGGGGCTTACGGCTGGAGGTTTTAGGTTGGAAGCTTCACCACAAGCAGACTGGTGAGTATGCAGGTACGTACGTCTCTTCTCTGGCGGAGTCACAGACACAGGGTTCACAGCAGAGGAGGTTTTACTGCAAAGCAGACAGGCAAGTATGCGAATACGTACTTCTCTTCAAGTGGCAAACCAAGGGGCTTACGGCTGGAGGTTTTAGGTTGGAAGCTTCACCACAAGCAGACTGGTGAGTATGCAGGTACGTACGTCTCTTCTCTGGCGGAGTCACAGACACAGGGTTCACAGCAGAGGAGGTTTTACTGCAAAGCAGACAGGCAAGTATGCGAATACGTACTTCTCTTCAAGTGGCAAACAAAGGGGGCTTACGGCTGAAGGTTTTAGGTTGGAAGCTTCACCACAAGCAGACTGGTGAGTATGCAGGTACGTACGTCTCTTCTCTGGCGGAGTCACAGACACAGGGTTCACAGCAGAGGAGGTTTTACTGCAAAGCAGACAGGCAAGTATGCGAATACGTACTTCTCTTCAAGTGGCAACCAAAGAGGACTTACGGCTGGAGATTTTAGGTTGGAAGCTTCACCACAAGCAGACTGGTGAGTATGCAGGTACGTACGTCTCTTCTCTGGCGGAGTCACAGACACAAGGTTCACAGCAGAGGGGTTTTACTGCAAAGCAGACAGGCAAGTATGCGAATACGTACTTCTCTTCAAGTAGCAAACAAAGGGGACTTACGGCTGAAGGTTTTAGGTTGGAAGCTTCACCACAAGCAGACTGGTGAGTATGCAGGTACGTACGTCTCTTCTCTGGCGGAGTCACAGACACAGGGTTCACAGCAGAGGAGGTTTTACTGCAAAGCAGACAGGCAAGTATGCGAATACGTGCTTCTCTTCAAGTGGCAAACAAAGGAGACTTACGGTGGGTAGCTTCACCGCAAAGCAGGCTGGTGAGTATGCAAGTACGTACTCCTCTTCTCAGTGGGCTGTCAGATAAACACACTCGAAGGTCTGTGGGATACAACAATGTTAGCCTCTCTTTGTACAGTCGGAAGGAGATAGAAACTGGGGCAAGACATGGACATCCAGCGGTTTTAGGTTCACCCTTCACACAGCAGACAGTGCATCACATCACTTCATCTCAACAAATAGCACTCAGTGGAAAATTACACAGATATAAGGCCGTTACCCATCTCCTGGCCCGGCTTCTACATCAAAGTCCCACTGTCGCAAGAGAGGGAGATGGAAATTCAATTAGATCACTCACTATCTCTCACAAACGTTCTCTGTCCCGTGGCTACCTCCTTCCCATTGAATCCGCCTGTGTGTCTCTCCATTCACCACGCCTTGCCCGTTTAGCAGCCCCACTTCTTCACCACGGCTCACTCTTCCTCCAACGAACACCGAATCCCAAGAAAACAACGCCCTGTTTGATCTATGCTTTCTCTTTTTATCCTCCCGTGTCCCAATCGCAAGGCTTGCTTCTCCCATCTCCAGCTGTTAGCGATCTTTGGCTAATCACCCCAGTGTCGGAGATGCTCGCGCTATCCCGGAACTAGCCCGGTGTCCCTTTGTTATGGGTCCGGCGGGAAGCAAAACCCAGAGAACATTAGTTCCGTCCAGAGAAATGAATGAAATTTGTCACCCCGTGACATACCCCCCCACCAAACCGTTCTAGTCCCTGAGAACGCGGTGCCTCTACCCAGTCGCCGTACCGTACCCGGAGGCTGACCTTGGTTATCCCGCTGGGAACGTCTTGGGGGGGAGGGAACATTCGCTGGTTCAGGTGCAATGGCCGGTCCCCTTGGGACCACAGCCCACCCTATCATTGGGGTCTGATGGACTCTCTCGTCAGTGGGGGAGATAGTGTCTACCAGCCTTGGGTAGTTGGGGCAAGGGCGGATCAAATTCCGATGCAATACCCGTTCTGGGCCGGAGTCCCCTTCGGGGCGAAGGACATACACGGGTTGGTCAGGGCGGGGTTGTCGTTGGACTACGTAAGGTCGAGACTCCCAACGGTCACTCAACTTCCCTTTCCCCTGGCGCCGACTGTCTTTGACCAGAACCCTGTCTCCCGGCAGCAGGGGAGCTTCACGAGCCGTCCGATCATATAATCTTTTGTTCTTCTGAGCAGCTCGTTCGATTCGAGCAGAGACCTGTTCATAAGCGAAGTGGAGGCGCTGGTGATGGTTGCTCACCCATTCCGTTAGGCTGGTTCCCTCCTCGGCCGGGCTGGATCCCAACAGTAAGTCCGCGGGTAACCGTACGTGCCGTCCGAACATCAGATATGTTGGTGCATATCCAGTAGTGCTATGCACGCTGTTATTATAAGCCTGAACTACGGCCGGGAGATTTGCCACCCAATTCCCCTGTTGTTCTACCTCCAATGTCCCTAATAGGCCCAACAGGGTCTGATTGAATCGTTCGCACCCTCCGTTCCCTTGGGGGTGATACGGCGTGGTGTGGGTCTTCTTACACCCGTACAGTTGACACAGCTCCCTGATGACCCGGGACTCAAAGTTTGGACCCTGATCTGAGTGAAGGACCTCTGGACATCCAAAGGGCTGGAACACATGCTTCCAGAGGGCGTTGGCAGTGGTGACTGCGGTCTGGTCTCTAGTGGGTATAGCCCACGCAAACTTTGTGAAAAGATCCGTTACCACGAGGATGTTCTGAATGAGGTCAGTGGGTCGACCCAACGTCAGGTAGTCCATCGCCACCATATGTAATGGGGCTTTAGCTTGAATGGGGGCCAGTGGGGCTCGAACCTCTCTTCGGGACTTGAAGAGAATGCAACGGGGGCACTGCGAGACGAACACCTTAACTGCCTTCTCCATCCCTGGCCAGTAGAAGTGTCTCCGTACCAATGAGACCGTTCTCTCCTGCCCTTGATGTCCCAGGTGGTCGTGATATGCTCGGAGAAGAGCTTGGGATTGATCCCTAGGCACAACTATTTGACATACCTCTTCTCCCAGGGCTGGGTCGAGTAACGTTCGACAGACGACTCCCTCTTTGAGGAAGAGTCTCTTCCCCTGTCGCAGGAGTTGCTGCATCCCCCCAGGTTGTTTACGTCGTTCTACCCCCTCTGGCCAAGTCCCTCGCTGCAGCCAATCTTGCATCTGGGCCAGAGCTGGGTCCTCCGCCTGCCGGTCCCTCCACCGTAGGGGGTCCCAACCCCAACTCGAGGGAACTCCTTCCCCTCGAAGCCCAGGGGCCTCTATGATCCCCACCATAAGTTCCTCCTCCAATACTACATTGGGTGGCAAACAAAGGGGTCTACCCTCAGGGAGCCGAGACAGGACGTCGGCATTGGTGTGCTCCTTCCCTGGCCGATACTGCAGATGATAATCGTAGTTGGCCAGCTGCGCCACCCATCGCTGCTCGACAGCCCCCAACTTTGCAGTTTGGAGATGGACCAGCGGGTTGTTATCCGTAACTACAACTACCTTCGCTCCCCACAGATAATCCTTGAACTTCTCGCTAACGGCCCACTTCATGGCGAGGAGCTCAAGCTTGAAGGAGCTATAGTTAGCATTCGTTACGTTCGGCTGGGTGCAGACTCCTGCTCGCATAGGCAATAACCCTCTCTTCTCCCTGTTGACTCTGGGCTAGTACGGCCCCCAATCCCAGATTGCTAGCATCCGTATAGAGCGTAAAGGGCTGGGAAAAGTCGGCATAAGCCAAGATCGGGGCTTGGAGCAGCTCTTGTTTTAATTGCTGAAAGGCCAGCTCACAGACGGGGTCCCACAAGATGGCAGGGGACCCCCTGCCCCGGGTCCGTCCTCGAGCCTCCAAGCAGCTGGTTCAAGGGTTTAGCGATCTTGGCAAAGTCCTTGATGAACCGCCGGTAGTATCCCACGAATCCCAGGAATGATCTCACTTGCCTCACCGTTCTTGGCGTGGCCCACTCCCTGGACGGCAGACACCTTTTCGGGATCCACTGCAATCCCTGCCGCACTGACTCGATGGCCCAGGAATTTTACCTCCTTCTTGAGCAACTGGCACTTATCTGGCTGTAGCTTTAGTCCATACCGTTCTAGGGACTGGAAGACTTGCTCAAGATGTTGAAGGTGAGACTCAAAGTCGGGAGAGTATACGATAACGTCGTCTAAATAGACAAGCGTGGTGTCCATAAGCTGGGCTCCCAAGCAGCGCTGCATGAGACGTTGGAAGGTAGCGGGAGCATTACACAACCCAAACGGCATACGTTCCCACTTCGAAGAGGCCAAAAGGGGTGGTAAAGGCGGTCTTCTCCCGGTCTCCTTCCTCCACTTGGACTTGCCAGTAACCACTAGCCAGATCTAGGGTGGAATACCAGGCGGCCCGAGTAAGACTAGTCAAGGAGTCCTCGACCCGCGGCAGAGGGAAGGCGTCTCGTTTGGTAACTTGGTTCAGCCTCCAATAATCGACGGCAGAATCGCCACGCCCCAGTCTTCTTACGAACGAGGACTATCGGTGCTGCCCATGGGCTGCTGCTCTCCCGAATGACTCCCTTTTCCAGCATCCCTCGAAGGAGGGTACGAACCTCAGCATACAGAGTCGGAGGTACGGGCGGGTAGCGTTCCCGGCTCGGAGGCGCATCCCCAGTGGGAATCCGGTGCTTTACAATGTCGGTCCGCCCATAGTCCTCATCATGTGCAGAGAAAAGATGCTTCCATCTCACCAGGAAGTCCCGGAGTTGCTTTGCCTGCCCTTCTTCCAGCCCGTCGCCTCGTAAGGACTCTCCCGCCAGGTGGGCCGGAAGTGTTTCTTCCCGTCCGCCTGCAGGAGTCTCAGCCTGCGTCAAAGCCACCTCCACCACCGTCGGGCCCACCTGACAGAACTGAAACTCTCCTTCCTCATGGACCTGCTCGGGGCTCACCGGGGTGACTCGCGCTAGACGTTGGTGGCGATACAGGGCCACAGCATAGGGATTGGTATTTCTTCAGTCTTACGGCAACTCGACCCCGGTGAACAGACGCCAATCCCCGGGCCACCTCCACGGTCTGGCAGTCCGAATGAGGCTCCACCAGGACCCACTCCGGGGACCCATGAAGCTGACCAGGGAGACGGGCCCAGATAATGGCCTCGCTCTGAGCTGGGACCGACAGTGCATAGCGACACCCCACTCTTCCCACGCTCTCTCGATCCCGCTGGGCATCGGCCATGCGGACTCGGCGACAATCGGCCATGATCCGATCCCATTCCTGTTTTTCCCCTCTCGAAGCCGACAGCATGGGTCTCGCTTTAAACAACTCCTCCCAGCATTCCATGATGACGTTCATTCCCAGTAGGGCACGGTGAGCTCCCAGACACGTATCCTGCACAATCACAACCCCCTTCTGAGGCACAAGGGTCCCATGAACCTCCAGGTCCGTGATCAGATAGCCCACATATGGAATATCCAGGCCATTTGCCCCACGCAGGGTTAACCAGGGGACATCTGTGGCCGAATGTCCCTGGACCCCGAATAACTCCCGAGACAGGCTTTCGGAGAACAAGGTGACCTGGGACCCGGTATCCAGGAGGCATTGGATTTCGGTCCCATTGACTTGAACCGCCACAAGAGGGCAACGCCCGACTAGACAATTCCTGGCTGCCAATGGAGAGGGGTCAACTAGGGGGGTCCCGGCCACTTGACCCACAGTGGCCGGAGACTCTAAAAACCCCCCTGCGATCCCCGGCGTGCCCTGCATTGCCGGACGTAATGACCTGGTTCGCCGCAGCCATTGCAAATGGGACGACCTTGTTCGTCCCACTGAAACCGGGGGGCGGAGGGCCGGGGTGGACGTTGCTCTGGGAGTCGACTACCTTCGGAGGAGGCTCGTTCTCGTGTAGGTGGCAAGGGTCGGAACTGTTCTCGGCGTAATTCCTCCAAGAAAGTTTTAGACAGTTCTGCCATCTGTTCACGGACGTCTCTCCTCAATTCTTCTCTTAGGGCCTGTTTCCAGTCGGGTGGGGCAGGAGGTGAAGGACAACTGGCAGCACTGGTGGCCATACAGTGGGAGGGGTCCGAGGAGTCAGCATAATCCTGTTCAAGCGGCCAGAGCTTCCTGACGTAGCTCATCAAACGTCAGAGCAGAATTGCGGCGAAGTTGTATCCGAAGGCTCTGACGTATTGGGCCATCTCGCAACCCCAGAAGAAACTGGTCCTTTAAGAGGGCCTCCCCTTCTCCAAGCCCATGGTCCTGCCTCCTCTCCAGCCGGGACAAGTGTTCTCGCAATTGCAGAGCAAAGGCACGTATAGTCTGTCGAGTTCCCTGTCTACAATTGAAGAACTGCGTCCGAAGAACAGCCGCAGGAGTGGAGTCGCCGTACAAACCCGTTAGGAAGTCGAGGATAGCCTGGGCTGTGGCTCGGGTTGCTTCTGGCGCCGCTTGTACCTCTCTCCTTGCTTCGCCATCTAGCGAATTTAGAATAAACTGGGTCCGTTGTGCAGCGTTTAGCCCTTGAAGGCCCGCCAAGTACTCCACTTGAGTCCTCCATGCCGATAAACTAAGTTCGGACCCTGGTCCTCCATACTTTTGAGCCCACGGGGCTCCCATGAAGATGGGCATGACATGGGGATGACCCACTGGTACCTCTTCGTCTGTCATTACTCCGCCTCCGTCTACTCAACCCGAGGTGGAACCCTGCCGACTACGCCAAGTTTATGTCACAGGTCGAGGCGGGCCAATCTGACCTGCACCCACCCCTGAGACCCAGGCCACCCTTGGGGAGTCGGACGGAGGACAGAGTAAGGAAGACAGACAAATGGGAGTCAATTAAAATCAAGTTTTTATTCAGAGTTAAAAGAATCTTTTCGGAGTGCAAGCTGGTGGTCGTGAACTTGGTCGAAACTTCGGACTGGAGGTTTTGAGGCGCACAGGCACTACAGGCACGTCCTTCTCTTCACTGGCAGGTTGACAGACACCAGACCCACAGCAGAGGAAGGCTTTACTGCAATGCAGACAGGTGAGTATATCAGTACGTACTTCTCTTCAAACGTCCCACAATGGGGACTCACAGTTGGAGGCTTCACCGCAAAGCAGACTAGCGAGTATGCAAGGACGTACGTCTCTTCAAGTGGCAGACAAAAGGAGCTTACGGCTGAAGGTTTTACTGCAAGCAGACAGGAAGAATGTCAGTACGTACTTCTCTTCAAACGTCACATAAAGGGGGCCTACAGTTGGAGGCTTCACCGCAAAGCAGACTGGCGAGTATGCAAGGACGTAACGTCTCTTCAAGTGGCAGACAAAGGGGGCTTACGGCTGGAGGTTTTACTGCAAAGCAGACAGGTAAGTATGTCGGTACGTACTCCTCTTCAAACGTCGCACCAAGGGGCTTACGGTTGGAGGCTTCACCGCACAGCAGACTGGTGAGTATGCAAGGACGTACGTCTCTTCAAGTGGCAGACAAGGGGGCTTACGGCTGGAGGTTTTAGGTTGGAAGCTTCACCACAAGCAGACTGGTGAGTATGCAGGTACGTACGTCTCTTCTCGGGCGGAGTCACAGACACAGGGTTTACAGCAGAGGAGGTTCTACTGCAAAGCAGACAGGCAAGTATGCGAATACGTACTTCTCTTCAAGTGGCAAACCAAGGGGCTTACGGCTGGAGGTTTTAGGTTGGAAGCTTCACCACAAGCAGACTGGTGAGTATGCAGGTACGTACGTCTCTTCTCTGGCGGAGTCACAGACACAGGGTTCACAGCAGAGGAGGTTTTACTGCAAAGCAGACAGGCAAGTATGCGAATACGTACTTCTCTTCAAGTGGCAAACCAAGGGGACTTACGGCTGGAGGTTTTAGGTTGGAAGCTTCACCACAAGCAGACTGGTGAGTATGCAGGTACGTACGTCTCTTCTCTGGCGGAGTCACAGACACAGGGTTCACAGCAGAGGAGGTTTTACTGCAAAGCAGACAGGCAAGTATGCGAATACGTACTTCTCTTCAAGTGGCAAACAAAGGGGGCTTACGGCTGAAGGTTTTAGGTTGGGAGCTTCACCACAAGCAGACTGGTGAGTATGCAGGTACGTACGTCTCTTCTCTGGCGGAGTCACAGACACCGGGTTCACAGCAGAGGAGGTTTTACTGCAAAGCAGACAGGCAAGTATGCGAATACGTACTTTTCTTCAAGTGGCAACCAAAGAGGACTTACGGCTGGAGATTTTAGGTTGGAAGATTCACCACAAGCAGACTGGTGAGTATGCAGGTACGTACGTCTCTTCTCTGGCGGAGTCACAGACACAAGGTTCACAGCAGAGGGGTTTTACTGCAAAGCAGACAGGCCAGTATGCGAATACGTACTTCTCTTCAAGTAGCAAACAAAGGGGACTTACGGCTGAAGGTTTTAGGTTGGAAGCTTCACCACGAAGCAGACTGGTGAGTATGCAGGTACGTACGTCTCTTCTCTGCGGAGTCACAGACACAGGATTCACAGCAGAGGAGGTTTTACTGCAAAGCAGACAGGCAGAGTGATGGCGGATACGTACTTCTCTTCTCAGTGGGCTGTCAGATAGACACACTCGAAGGTCTGTGGGATACAACAATGTTAGCCTCTCTTTGTACAGTCGGAAGGAGATAGAAACTGGGGCAAGAGCATGGACATCCAGCGGTTTTAGGTTCACCCTTCACACAGCAGACAGTGCATCACATCACTTCATCTCAACAAATAGCACTCAGTGGAAAATTACACAGATATAAGGCCGTTACCCATCTCCTGGCCCGGCTTCTACATCAAAGTCCCACTGTCGCAAGAGAGGGAGATGGAAATTCAATTAGATCACTCACTATCTCTCACAAACGTTCTCTGTCCCGTGGCTACCTCCTTCCCATTGAATCCGCCTGTGTGTCTCTCCATTCACCACGCCTTGCCCGTTTAGCAGCCCCACTTCTTCACCACGGCTCACTCTTCCTCCAACGAACACCGAATCCCAAGAAAACAACGCCCTGTTTGATCTATGCTTTCTCTTTTTATCCTCCCGTGTCCCAATCGCAAGGCTTGCTTCTCCCATCTCCAGCTGTTAGCGATCTTTGGCTAATCACCCCAGTGTCGGAGATGCTCGCGCTATCCCGGAACTAGCCCGGTGTCCCTTTGTTATGGGTCCGGCGGGAGGCAAAACCCAGAGAACATTAGTTCCGTCCAGAGAAATGAATGAAATTTGTCACCCCGT